>CAEFZY010036814.1:0-99350 GCA_903066815.1 Brachyrhaphis roseni
CAGAGTCGCGTCAACCAACACAACCCTACAACATCCAGAGCCTTAAGGAACTCCGGCCGAATCTCATCCACCCCCGGGGCCTGGCCACCGAGGAGCTTTTTAACCACCTCGGTGACCTCGTCCACAGAGATTGGAGAGCCCGACCCAGAGTCCCCCGGCTCAGCTTCCTCAATGGAAGGCATGTTGGTGGGATTGAGGAGGTCTTCGAAGTATTCCGCCCACCGACCCACAACGTCCCGAGTCGAGGTCAGCAGCACACCATCCCCACTATAAACAGTGTTTGTGCTGCACTGCTTCCCCTTCCTGAGACGCCGGATGGTGGACCAGAAAATACCAATGGAACACATTAAGGTTTGTGATTTTAACGTGTTTAAATGATAAAACGTTAGAGGTGTATGGGTACTTTTGCAGGTCACTGTATGTGACAATCCGCCGATTTTGTTTTAATAGCTCCAGTTAACACTATGTAGTGAACATAAGTCACTGCATAGTGGAAAGTCTCCTACAGTTTTAAAAATATAATCTCAGATATCAGGGGCTCCAAAAAAGACACTCGGCTTGCAGAATTTCAATAAATCAATCAAAAAGCAAATATTCTTTACATCTGTCTCTATGAAAAAGAATGTCTTTCTCCTTCTCAAGAAAGAAGTCCCTTCGATGTCCAAGACAGAATAAAACAAGTAGTTAATGTCATATAAGTGACACATAATGGAACCAATCAAACTCTGAAACCCTGAAATGTTATGTTTCTGCTAACAATGCACACATGAACATAAGTAATCAGAATAAACGGCCAACCATAATAAAGCAGTTTGTAAAGACGGAGTGACATCACTGTGCAGAATACGGCATATTTTACAAAGTTCTAATATTGCTGCAACTTAGAAGGAAATGCGTAAAGTGCTCCGTCTTTTAAGACGTATTTTTCTTTACACCAACCTTGCCCTAATGTAGAGGTGAAAACAAGGTTTTCCCTTTATTATATTGAAGGCTCATGTTGCTTTCCTGGATTCAGATGTTGACAGCTAAGGTTAGGGGTATGACTGGTATGGCAGTGTTGGGAATATGCTGTTTGCGTACATTTGCATCTCATCTGCCCACTGTAACTCCACATGTTGCAGCTTGCAGCTGCATTCTGTATAATGAAGCCATGCCTATTAAAACACTGAACCAATTCTCAATATTTTAAGCAGAAAAAGAAAAGAAAACAAACAAACAAAAAAGCAACTATGTGCCCCAACATTTCATTTCAGCTTTTATAGCCTGGAACTTTACTGTTTACATTTGCATTCACCTACAGGTCTTGCAAACACACAGCTTCCTGGCATTAAGTTGATATTTTAGAGCTAACCTCTGACTCTGTGTTTCAGCTGCTCACAGGAATATTAGAACTGAAACAAGCCAAAACAACAACACAAACACACTCTGACGGTGTCTATTCATGAGTTCTTTTGGAAAACCTTCCATATTCATGTTAGCCATGAACCCAAGGAAGGGGTTGTGAGTGAGCGTTCACAACCCCTGCTGCCAGGGAAGATGGCTAGGGGAAGGTATGATGTGTGCACACCTTCCTAGTTGCACTGAAATGAGCTACAGCTTGCAGTATGCAGAGCAGTCTAGGCAGCTTAATTTCTTCTGTCATGTTAACTGTGTGAACACGCCGGAGACAGACTTACCCCACCTACACGCTTTCCACTCTCTTGCTCATATCTGCCGTGGATTGTATCTGTCTGGTGAGTTGTTAATTTCCTGGGCTAGATCCAGCGACAGCACTAATGTTCTCTGTAAGTATTCTCCCGCTAGTTGCCTAATGGGTTTGATTAATGTGGCAGCGGATCCTCCTGGACGTTTACGTTGCTTTGTGAGGCAGAATGACAGAGAGCATGTAGTGCAGAGAGGCAGACCTGCCCTCGGCCTGGGTGGGACACTATGAATGTACGAGACTTTAAAATGCCTGCTCGTTAAGTTTAAAAAAAAAAAAAAACAACTGTTTATTGGTGAGACCAATCAAAAGGCAGGATTTTGTATGTAAATTGAACAAGAAAGGCTGACATGTCATCGTTATGTAGTTCTGAAAAAGAAAGTTATCCAGCTTAAAAATATACAGATTGTGTTATATTTATTGGCACATGAAGATGTTCCAAAAGCCTCCAATTAATTCATCTTTTACTCAGCTCAGGTGTCAAACTCATTTTAATTTTTTTTGGTCCATATCAACGTGGTGAATGTCCTCTAAGAGCTGGTTGTGGCAGATTGTATCAATAAAACTAAAAACAAAATGAAAATAAATATACAGTTGTAAATCTGTTAAACTTTTAAAATATTGTTGTTCTCTGTATATGATGAGTACTAGCTAAAATTAAATATTTTCTTTTCACACTGATGTAATTTGGCACTATACAAATGTTGATTTGACTAATAAAATAATATTTTAGCACACAGCTGTTATCTCGAAGTTCTATTTATGTGCCTCTCTAGAGTCTTGAGGGCCACATAAATAGCTTTAGCTGGCCAGATCTGGCCCACGGGCCTCGGGTTTGGCACATGTTTTAGAAATATCCAGCCTTAAATTTGATTTATTTACTCAGTTGAGAAAGAAAAATCCATTGCTCTGAAATTTACAAAATCGAAGGTGTCACAACTATTTGAAAGTGACAAAAAAATATATAATAATTTAAAATTAAATGTACCTGAAGCATTTTTTAAAATTTAATTTTACTTTCTAAATTGATCAGTTTTCAATGAATTTCTAATAGTGCAACTTTCTATTTACCTGGGGAAACTATACAGAGGACTATTGTATTAAGCCTTTGTACTGCAAGGATGGACAAGTTTTCATTTGTTTTGCTACCAGACTCAGGTATCAGACAGGTAAAGACAGTCAAAAAAACTTTAAAGCTCGCTGGTCGGAAACTGCAACAAAGTGCATCACTTTGGAGTTCACTAAGTCTCCATGACAACTATTATTTGCGATCTACATGCCAACTGGTGGTCTGTGAGTATTGCAATTACTATCCAGCCATCACAAATCTTAACATGTCATTTGTTAAACACTTTTAGAACTTTAAGTCCTTTTTTACTAAAATTGAGCTTCTAAGCAACAAACACCCCAAATTGGTTTGATGTGAAATGAAAAATACCTTGTGGTTGTTGCAATGTATGGTATCTGTGATGCTGCGGGCCTGTTTCTCTCACAGAGTTTCTGTCAGCTTTACTAGAGTGCGTGGCATCGTGAAATCAGGAGATTTTAAATGAAATTCTGTCCCTGTTCACTTCAAGAACAGAGAGTTTTATCAAGAGTATCAAATATTATTTTCCTTTTACTGAGAATTTTGAACTGCAAATTATTGCTAAGCAAATAAAAAGAGGGGGGGGATCACAATAAGATAATTTTTTATTTCAAGAAAAACTAATTTTTATTGACCATGAGTAATTTAAACTTGAATATTCTCAGCTGAATTGCAAAATGTTTAAATGTCGCTACCCTGGTTGAGCTAGTGATTATGCAGAGGAATAGTCTGAACTCTCTCTCTGTGTGCTACAAACTTGTGAAATGTTATTAGAAGGCAAAAGTGGCTTGTATAAAAGTATTGACAGCGGGAGTACCAATTAGTTTGGCACCTGCAGTTTTGTTAAAAACAGACGTGGGATTTCTTTCTCTGCTACATTGACTTGTTCAATTTAAAGGTTGACATTTTCAGCTTGGGATTATTCTACTGCATTAAACATTAAATTAGTTTATTTTTACATAATCCAAACCAGGAGTGTCACTATATTAGCCATGAAATAGTAACAGCAATAGGGTTAAAAAAGTAAACAGTATTGACGATTGGTATTTCGTTTTTTGTGGGCCTATTAGCGTCACAGAACAGAACCGAGCCAGATGCTGTGAAGATTTCTGCCGAAACGAAGCCAAGAAAACGGCAGACATGTGGGAACTGTCAAAGGCACGACTGTCCCAGCAGAGTGCAGTTAAAGAGGGAGAGCTTAACAGTGAAGCCTGTTAAGCAGCACATAGTCCTCTGATATCTATATCAGTTCAAATTCTTTCTTTGGGAACCCTTGTGGAGTCCAATCTGCTCCATGACAGGCTGTCGTCAGGGGAGGAGAGCCCGGCCTTACTGGAACGCTCAAACGCCTCATTAGGCAACTCCACCAGTCTCTTTTACATTGGCATCCTGCAGCACAATGGCATAACCAAGGTACTTCTTTGTCTGGAATGTTTATTCACTGGAGGAACACAGATTAAACACCAATTTAACTTTTGCATATCCTCCTCGGTTGTGGGGAATTCTCTTGTGTTTGACTGTAGTTTTAGAGGAAGGCCTACAGCATGCCTTGCAGCTCTCCCATAGGGCCTTTGTTAGCATGCAAAGAGTTTTGTTAGTTTTAGTAAGGCTTAGTAACAGCTAAAAACTGTTTTTTTTTTTGTTTAAATGGTCTATATCTTGATTTCTATTACTTTTACCTTTTTGCTGTTTGAAGCTCATAAGAGATATGCTTATTTCCATGACTGAAAGTATGAAATGCCCCATAAAAGTATGAAGTTACGCAAACGCCAGCCCAAACAAAAGCAGAGAATTTGCATTTGACTTTGTAATAGCAGCTTACAGTGAGGAAGTGGAGCAGTGAGAAATGTTGTCCAGAAGTAGTAGCTTGGAGAACTGTTAACCTAGCTCCCTTTGAAGGGATTTAGAAGTGTCCTGTGGAGAGTCAAGTCTGGCTTCAATTCACAGTTGCAAAAAATATATAAAAATTTTTGCAAAACCTGCAGATAAAAGTATTTTCTGATCCAACTTTGACCTGGATGGTTGCTGATCTGGACATTCGTTCAATCTATTAATCACACTTTATGCATCAAGCCCCTTTTCACTCTCATTCATTAGCACATTCACACAAATAATGTATTTTAGCTATGCAGTGGTTGTGCAAATCTCACTTTTCTGCATATAATCTGTGTTTTACTCATGAGGATTTAACAGAACTACAATAGTTAGAAGCTGTCCAAATAAAACTCCATGGAAACAATTTCTAATTCCACTCAAACTCCATGGCCCTGTTCAGATCTGGTATTAACATGGCTGATCTGACCGTAAGCAGACCGATCTAACAGTGACGGTTCACACCTGGTATTTAAAATCTCTGCTTTACATGCGGGCTGTCAGCCAGGTCCACTGGTGTTTCTGTAACTTAATAGATACTTTAAATTAGTTAAACTACATTATTATTCGCACAGGGCTTAAATTAATCTCAGAATCTTCTTGTTACTTCCCTGTGTCACCTGTGTTGGTTTGAAAACAATTTAACAGAAGAAATCGGCTGAGATCAACACAATGTGTCACCAACAGATGACAGATAAAAAGTAAAAACTGCTGTACAGAAAAAAAATAAAGAGTTTTTTTTTCTTAACTGCTAAACTTTCTTCTTATTAGCAACACACATAGTCACTTTAGTGGGTCTGGCTGTTTACTCCCTGTTTGAGCTGTCGGTTAGCTCAAACAGGGAGCTAACAAACAGATAATTGGGCCTTTTCTCTTAGGTTTGGGTTAATTGTTTTGTAATCCTTTGCAAATGGTGTTTCTCTCCCAGAAAGATTTTATTGTGAGTGAGGAGAAATAAAATTTTCTCACCAATTTACTTCTATGTCACACATCTGTCTTAAATAGATGATCTTTGCTAGTAAAATGCAAACCACGTCCTTTACGTTGTTGTCAATGTTTTGGGCACTTATTCTTGTTTAAAAGATTATTTTTGTCAAGAAATGAGCCCATTCTATGAATCTCAACGTCATTCCATGAATCATCTTGGATTTCAAGGTCGTTCCGTTGCACTTCTCATCACTATCCATATATGGCACGTTTTTCGTTTTAGTAGGTGGGACTCAAAAGGTCCCACCTACTAAAACTTTTGTTTTAGTAGGTGGAAATGTTTGATGACATGAGCACTTAGAGGCATCAGATTCTTATAGTAAGGTAAATCTACAATCAATCAATCAACAAGAAGAAAGAAAAACAAACCACATCAATAACTATCAACCAAGGGTAACATTTTGCAGGGATAGATTTTCTTCTTTATATAAACAGCTTGCGCACATTTGACCTCACACAATATGACATGTTGTATTTCAGGGCTGTAATTTACTCTGCTGAGCTGTGCGGGTCAAGGTCGGACTTATTTATGGAGAAAGTAGGAAAAAACAAAAAAAAAAGTCAAAATTCACAGCTATTTGAGGTTTCTTTGCAGCCAGTATTTTCAGAGTCTGTAGAGTTCGTAAGCGGTCTTTTATATTCTTTTTCTCTTTTGTCACTTCAGTTCCATGAGTCAGCCGATATTATAAAACTTTAAGCATATTGCAGAAAGAAGTAGTTATTTTGATTCCTATATTTTATATGGTGAATATTCTAAAATGAACTGAGTTGAATGCTGACTCATATAAAATATTTTATTCTATAAAGGGCATATAATTAATCACGACTGTGTGATCTTGAAAAACAGATTCCCAAATAAAGCCTGTCCTCAGATATGAGAAAAATACGTGGGAAAAGACTCACTGAAATAAGCATAAATCACTAAATGATGATGTGCAGAACCACTTTTTTTCTATGAGAAACGGAAAAAAATGTTTCTTCTATTACTTTTTAATTTTCAAGCAGTTTTATTCAATGCAGAATTGCAGAAATAGGCTTTGATTTTAAGCTCACTATGCTGTACTTGCATCATATTGTTTTCTTGGTTTCTTGCTGGAGTTTGCATCAGTTTGTGAACAAGCATGCATGTAGATGAATTAAGATTAAAGAAAAGAAAAAAACACTGCTAGATATCTGATTACAGTTCCAGTCTAGCTGAAGCAAAAACCAAGTTTCAGTACTGTATGAAAGTTCACTTTAAACTTTCTCACAGTTTGTCATGTTACATCCACAGACTTCCATGTATTTTTCTGGGATTTCATGTGAGAAACTAACACAAAATAGTGAATCATTGGGAGCTGACATTGTGAGCCCCTTCGACAATGATACTCCTAAATGAAACACGGTGAAACCAGTTGCCTTCAGCATTACGTAACCTGGCCGTATGTTGTTTAATCTCATTATAAATAAATCTCAGAGGTTTGTTGGAGACTCTTCGTGAATAATCAGCATCACAAAGACCAAGAATCGCACCGGATGCATCAGGGACACATCCTGTGATGAAGCTTTAAAACTCTCACAGTGCCTCGTTCCAGCTCTTATCTAGCAAAGGAAAGAGTATGACACGTCTGCAAACCTACCGAGACAGGACCATCCACCTGAACTGACGGGGTGACAAAGGAGAGCATTAATTAGAGAAGAAGCTTTAGCTTTTGTGCTTTATGCAAGTGTGGCAGTTTGAAAGCTATTGTCACAAGCCATGTTGGATGCCGAATATATGAAACAAAAATTGAACTTTTTGGTCTGCAAACATCACCCTGAACACACTGGCAGTAGCTCAGTATGGAGCGAGAAGCTTTCCACAGTTGCTTGGAAGATTGATGAAACTAAAGACAGGAAACCCCTGAAAGACAATCTGTTGTCTTCAAAAAGAGATTAACTCTACTCAAATACCCCCAAAGTTGTAATTGCAGTGGAATGTGGTTGTGCAAAAGTATTGACTTTTGCAAGCTTAATATATATGCATCTTCCACCCTTTTCAATATTCAATATTGCAATAAAATGCACTGAAGTTTGATGTTGCAACACAACAAAATTGGGAAAAAAAACAGGTAGAAATACTTTTTCAAGGTATTGAACCAACAACAAACTGTAAACAGGATGAATGCCGCTTTCATATTTAGATGTAAACTATCAAGTAATGGCAGCAAATTCCCTCCTTACATCCAACCTGCCCTGAATTTAGAGGAAAAATGTAGTTCCACAAAAGCTCAAATTGCCGGCTTCTTGTTGGAGATGAAAGGCGAGATTCTCACACAAGGCTTCGACTTTATTCTGTCACATGCAAAGTTTTCTTGCTATTCACAGAGGAAATGCTGCTGTGGCGTTATGATGAATGAGTATTTCCAGTTTTATCTCACTGTGGAGAAATAACTTGGAAGGAAAGAGGAAAGATATATCCCCAGATCATCTAATTCCAATATGGCTCCAGCTACATGATAAGATCAATAAGATTGACAAAGCACCCAAAAAAACAACAAAAAAAAAAAATGTCTCCAATGTGATGCTGATTAATAACGTGTCTGTGTTGTGTGAGTCCCTTTGGACTGTCTACGTTATGTCTAGATTTCTAAGATAAAGAGGAGGAGGACTGTGGATAGAGAGGAGAGAAGGATCAAAGAAAAATGATGAATTTAAAGAATCAAAGCGACAAAGACGCAAACAAAAAAATTGTCCCATTCATTCCTTAAGGTAATTTGCAAAACAAATGGTTCAGAGTTGGATTATTTCATCTGCACAAAGCTACTCTGCTCTTTCTACTTTGCATCTGCTTGCTTTTTTTCACTCTTAGACCCAGACGCCGCTTCGCAGACCGATGTCCAGTTCAAAGAAGCCATTGCAGCCCTTCCTCCACTTTTCCTGAGTGTCAGCCTCATACTGAGGAGGACCTTTCATCTTGTTCAAAGTTGTTAGAGGAATACTGCTGTATATCAGGGGAGAGCTCAGAAGAGTAAACCCTGTAATAAAGCTATAGGGCAGAGCATGTGTCCGGCACGGTGTGTGTTTCTCTGTAATTCGGTGTGTAGCTACCCAGCACGGCTCTCAGAGGAGCTCCACGGTAAAAGCCGCCTTTTCCTAATCCCTCCCTTTGCTCCTCTCCCTCCCCCCTGCGCAGGTCTCTGACAGGTGCGACTACGTTTTTGTGAATGGCAAGGAGATGAAGGGCAAGGTGAAGATGATGGTGAATTTCACTTACGGATACCTCAGCGCTCAGCTGGAGCTCTGCGTGTGGATCCCTCGCCTCCCGCTCCAGATTGAGGTGTCGGACACGGAGCTGAGCCAGATCAAAGGGTGGAGGGTGCCCACCGCCGCAACGGGTCAGAGGTAAGGCTGGACTCAGGGCTTTGTGAATCAGCTCTGTCCGACCTCATAAAGCATGTGAAAAGTATGCACTAATTCTCCCGACTAGTAGAGCCTTATTAGTTCCTGTTTAATGTGTCTGGATTTAACATCGGCATTTATTTAAAGCAGGAAGTAACTATTTCTGCTGTCGGTAGAATAACAGGAGACATTGCTATTACAAACATAATCGATCATCAATGACATTTATATATATTTTATATAAACATATTTTAATTTTGACACATAAACTTAGATACCCAAAACACTGCATAAATTTAATATTAGTTTCAAGGGTTTTTGCTCTAGTATAATGTCCCTATTTTTGTTTTTGGTTGATGATCTATTGCCTGAACTCTTAATCAGTTACTTAGAACAACTACTTTTCTCCAAACAATTTTTTTCTTACAATACACTTTTGCATTTGTTAAGTATAGAATAAAACTGAAACAACGATTAGCACTTAAAATGCTTTAAAAACAAACAGTGAAGTCATTATTACCTGTGTAATTGCAAATAACAAAGACTGAGTAACTAGAAAAATCTATAAAGATTTTGGTTTGACTACATATTGATGATGAAGGATTGCTACACTCATTGATGAAGTTGACTTGTCACAACTGTTAAATATAGAGGAAAACGAGCTAATATTAAGTGGTTAATTGGTGGTGGTTTAATGGGCATGGTGGTGGTTTAATGGGCATGGTGGTGGTTTAATGGGCATGGTGGTGGTTTAATGGGCGTGGTGGTGGTTTAATGGGCGTGGTGGTGGTTGCCTTGTGGGTAAAATGAATGCTGAACATGTTCAGCCAGCACTACTGCAACATCCAGTAACTCCAGCTGTTACTTCTCCCACTTGTATTTTTTGGAACAGTAAGAATTTCTTATGATGATCTCTTTCTCTGCATTACTACAGAGAAATTTACTACAGAATGCAGAATTATTAAATATTCTGCATTACTACAGAATATTTAATAATATTAAACCAGCTTATTTTGATGTTCACATAGCATCAGAAATATGTTTTATATATGAGCAGATTCCAGCTGATTTCTTGCCTTTCTAACACATTTTGCGTGTCTTCAAGACTCGCTCACTCTACAGTTCCACTTTGATACCCATAGACTAATTTGTACATGTCGATTTCTTGGGCTGCTGCTGACATCAGGTGTGAATTTTATTCCCATTAGAAATATTTAAATTATACAAGATGTTGAGGACAAATTCGTATTTCTTGTAAGCAATAAAAAAATGTAGAAGCTGTGCAGCAGAAAGTGGAAGAGCAGCTCCTTGTTGCTCTACAGCTGGAGAAAACTCGACTCCAGCCCTTTCTCTGCATTTTACTGCCTTAAACTATCCAGATCCATTTATTTATTTATTTTACAAAAATTGCAGCCCATGGCAAATGTAGTGACCTTCTGGTGTTATAGGAGACTTTTGGAGACTCTTATTCTTCTTTATAAGTAATGGCAGTCCCTCCCAGCTGCATTCGCAGCAGGACATGTTCCCTCTTCTACATACAGAATGCAAATGAACCGTAGATGTGCAAAACTGCCACTGGCTGAATTGTTGTTATTGTAAGTTCCAACCATGACATCAAAAACCAAACCAGACTTTAAAGACCTTCTAGCTTCGTGTCTCTTTTGGGCATCCTGTGCCAGCCTTCAGTCAAGATAAAAGCAAACTACTGAAAACAAGGACACATCTGGAGATGTTTTGTGGTCCCTTTTTTTAATCACTTCCATGATCGTATTCCTTTCTCCTACAGCCTTAATAATAATTACAAGCAAATGAAAAAAATTTTTAATTAGGTATTTACTTCATTTTGGGACCTGATAGTTTCTCCAGCATCTCATTGAACTGAAGGAATCTGTATGACAAAAATTTGAAGTTGTTGGTTAGCATTCAGAGAAGCTGCTAAATTGCCCCATCTTACTGTGCTGCAAGGCTGAGAGGTTCAGGAGATCTTTTGTGCCAATCGCTGTCAGGTTGTATAACACCTTGACTAAGGAAAGTTGGGGGGGTCATGAACTGAACTACTGTGTGATTCTCATTGTACTGCAATAACACTTTTCCAATGTTTTTAGTACTTGGGGGTCTAATACCCCAAGTTTATTTAGATTGTTGCTAATTTCATTGTATATATTGCACTTTTTTGATGATTGGATACCTGAATTTCCTAGTTAACTAACTAACAAATAACTAACTAACTAACTAACTAACTAACGTCCATATCTTGCTTGAATGTGTCAGAGGTCCATTCTTCAGTCTCCTGCTGTGCGACGATTTAAGCTTGATAAGAACGAATTATAGTGTCAGAAAAAAAAAATAGATTCAAGATTTCCACTCTGAACAATAGACTCACATCTCTTGGTGATCTTGAAAGCTTGTAATCAGAGGTCTTTGAGATGCGCTACTAGCCTGATGAATAGCTTTTGTTACGGCCGATTTGTTTGAATCCTGTCATTGAGAAAAATGAGATAATAACGACCGTGTTGTCGAGCAACTCTTCGGCTCTCTTTCCCTCACTTCAGTCCCCCTGCCAGTTCTTAGTTGATCGCAAAATGGCTGACATGTGCAGTCCGGTTTGTCATTATTGTTGGCTCATGGTGGCCTGCCATTGCGTCTCTTAGTTGTCAGTAGGACAGCACATTATTAGAGCTGTCTCGAGGTCAGCCCCTCTCTCCTGAGGCCTCATCACCAGCGGCGCCTTCTGCCAGCGCTGCCATGTGTTGCCACTCTGCAGCTGCAGAAATCCGTCAGCCGACGGGAGCAGCCATCACCCTACCTGCAGTAATTACATCTGGAAATGCGTCGAAGTTGGACTCGGAGTCATCCCACGCGCCACTGTGTCTCCTCTAATTATCCGCGGCCCCCTCTTATTTTGAGTGACAGAGGTACAGCGTTCAGCTAATCTCGTGGCTTGTCGAGTGTGTTGCTTTTCCAGCTGCGTGTCGGCATGCACGCCTCCGTCAGCGGGGGACAGCCGAGGCGGGTTGTCATCGTTTGGCTCCGGCAGCATCGCTGACGGCTTCCGAGAGCTTTGTCTCACCGTGTCCTGCAGTCGTCTTTGTTTATCAGGGGAGAACAGGCATGACCTTGAATGGTGCCTCGGTGGCTGTCGGTGAGAATGTGCACTGGCCCGCCGTCCGCAAGCCCAGGAGGAACTAAGCCAATGAGTGACAATGACAAGTGGCTTAGTGCTCCCCGACCAGTTAGGCTTGGAAATTGTGGCCATGATGGGGCAGGCAGCAGAGAAATAAAAAAAGAAAAAAATGGAAAGAGGCATCTGGCCTGTTAGTGGGATAGCTGCAGAGGTAGCTACTACTGACTCGGTTTTTGACTGACTCTGCCTGCACAGCTCACCTCTTCACTGCTTAAGCTCTGCCAACAGAGCGACAAGATAAGCCTGCACAGACAGAGGAACTGAGTGTAGGAGGAGTACCGGGGCATGTATGACTACTTTAACACTCCTCTCCAGATATATTCATTCAGAATTAGTTTTCCCCATTTTTTTTAGCGATTTAAGCATTCTCTTTCATACAAGAAACAACTCTGCCACATAACTCAAAAAGAAAGTTAGTAAAATGACCGTTTTACTAACTGCAACTAGCAAGAGCATTGCAAGAAAATGACTGTCACAGCACAAACCCTAGATGACTGCATGAGTATAACATTTGACTGTGTTCTATGACTTTGTATTTTATGATGTAAAGCACTTTGAAATGTCTTGATGGTGAAAGGTGCTATACAAATAAAATTTGATTGATTGATTGAACATTTAACATGCATAAAATGGGGGTAAAAAACAGACTGTCTCAATCACGAGACCAAACAATTTGATTTATGGTGACTAAGTTGGGTAGACTGTAAAACTCAGAAGATCAGATTTTATTTTTAGTTCCCATGAACGGGATGGTTGTTTTTTTATATCATAATGCATAGTTCTACTCATTTTTTTCTTCTCAGGTGTTGATATTGGCATTATGATGTTGTGACAATATGTTTTTTTTAACTGGCTTCCTTGGGAATCAATAAAGATCAAATAATAACAATAATTTTTAAAAATGCAATAACACCGCTTGTTCCTGTCCAAATAACCTTCGCCGCTGTAGCAGATGACAAAATGCAGGAAAAGCAGCAGCACACACTTCACACACACAAGACCAAAACAGGCACGACACATAAATATGCAGCATCTCCTTTGAAGTCAGGAGTTGACTTGGAAGTAAATGAAGTGGAAAAAAAATATTGCTTTGAGAGGCAGGTTGTTCTCGGGCACGGAGCGGTATTTGTTTATTAGATTAACCTTAGATTTGATTTTCAAGGCGGTTGCACAAACGTTGGCTCAGATTTATACAGTGAATAAAAACAGACAGACTTCTCCAGTGGCTTACCTGCTCCTAAATTCAACAGTGTTGGTCATCTGTTAAATGTATTCATCTGGGTGTGCATTAAAATGCGTATGCAAATGAAAATTTGGTTATGTTACAGTATAATATCACTGCTGGCAATTCAGTTGCCAGTACGTCACTTTTTTAAGAAAAATCCTGTAAAAGGACGGACAGTGCCAGGTTTTTGCCACAAACAGATTTTTTCTGTTCTGTTTTTGCTTTTCCTTTACATTTAAATGTGTCAGATCACCAAATAATATAAAAACACAAGGCAAAGTCAAAAAAGTAATACAAAGTGCAATTTTCTAAATTTTATTTCATTTATTGAGGAAACAGATATTCTAACAGCCTAGCCCTAGCTAAATCATCAAGTTTTTTTTTGTTTTTTTTGAGGAAGTTGCATTAAATTTCACTCCTAACACACAGACCTGGTTACTGTCTGGAAACATAAACCTGGATTTATGATCTTACCCAGATCACTCAAAAACCCAGAACAACATCTCAATCACAGCAGCGCTCGATCAGTTAAGGCCAATTTCCATGGTTCAACAATAAGAAAGAGACTGGGCAAAAAATGGCATCGGCTGGAAATTTTCAAGCCCAAAACCACTGCTGACCTACGAAGACGTGGAGACCTGTCGCACATGAGAACATTTGATCATCCTCAAGAACCTCAGAATGGTATTCTGTTGACTGATTAGACATAAGTGGAAGTATTTGGAAGGTGTGGGTTACAATGCAATCATTGTAAAACTAAAGCAGCATTTTGAGTCTTTCTCAGAGACAGCTTCTGCGTACAGAGTGTTTTCATTAGAGCTTCTTATCAGCACTAAGATATGTTGCATCCCTTGACCTGAAAACCATCTGATTTTAAGTTTGTGACTGGCCAAGATAAAAATGAATCAAATCTGCTCACCAGTCGAGTTCCCTGTGCTTCTCTTTCTGTACACACATTTAAAACCAAAATAGTAAATCAGGTTAAATAAGGTTGATTTTCATGTTTTGGACTGGCCTGAACTGACTCCCAAATCATAAATTATTCTGTAAGCGTGACAACTCCAATAATTTTCAGTTTATTGAAAAAGATGAATGGCCAAAATATGTTAGGATAAAAAAGAAAAGATTGCCAGAAATTATAAAAAGGATTTTATTGATTTGATGACAGTAAAATGTCATTTATTAATTTGTACACATTAACAAATTCACAAGAATGCTTCAGTAGCTTGAACGAAACTCGCCAATCTGTTTTCAGTATTTACGAAACTTCCAGAACCAGGAACACAGTCTGTTATTTATGCACTAGGTAAAGAGAAGAAGAATGTTTTAAAAAGATCAAGGCATAGATATTTTGTAAGGTTGCATGATTTTGGACTTTTTTTTCTTATTCTTTCCTTTTTTTCTTCTGTTTTTTATGATTTGATGTTAACTAGACTGAATGAAACTTCTGTGGACTTGTCAGGGTTTCTCACCTCTTCAATCCGAGGTGAACTTGTGGAGCTAATATTTGCAGCAAATTTAAACTTACAGTGCTTAATGAAAAAAAAAAGAAGTAATTTATAAACTGCCTAAAAAGTAAAAAAAAAATTAAATTTAATTTGTGTTTTAACACCACAATATTGCCACTGTGTGGTGGTTCTTGTCACAGTCCTTTCTAAACAGCATGCTGCAGATTTGAATCGTTTTGCCCCGACTCAGTTGGAGACCACTTGTGATGATGCCATGAATCCTGAACATATAGGTCATCCATTTCCAGAATCTATTTTTCGGTTATTGGCTGCCATTCGCTTGCATGTGAAATCAGTCCTGCCAGCAAAGCTTTTAAGCTCTTAACTTCAAATCTCTCTGTACTCTTGGCTTTTCTGTGGCGCTTGCAGCTAACATCTTTATTCCCGTGGCTTAGCAGTCAGTCAGATTTCCTAGGGGATTCCGACAGAAAGAGACAAGCAGAGCGGATAATCGCAAGAAAAACAGTTTAAGAGATTAATTTCTTTTCTTCTCCCGATCGCAACCTCTGCTGGCGTGTAGAAAGGAACCAAGGCAAATGATTAGAAGAAAATGTGAATGTAAGTCACAGTATACATATATGATTAGTAGTTGTGCCGACGTAGCTCTTTTTCGTCTGCAAGCAGCCCAGCTGTTCATCAGTGGAAGACCGGATAGCTGTAACAGCATTTATTCTCCCTGATCAACAATTTAGGAGCTGCTCTCTCAACACCTCACAGTGCTTCATTCTGTGATTTTTTTTTTTCTTTTACAAAGGTGTTTGTTGAAGCAATATACAGAAAAGCAGTTATGGGCAAAATCTAATTATATTGCAACCATTTAAACCTAGTTTGTCAAACTCAAGGCAATTTTCCTGGTGCGAACGAGTTGTGCCTCTGTTGACTGATTTGTTGCCTAAAGTAATAAAATTAGATTTGCAGGCAACAGAGCAATCAGGGAGGCTATTAAGTAAAGCAGTAAGGAGGTGTAAGCACATTTAGGATTCAGAGCGGGCGCTTCAAAACGGTGAGGAAGAGGCTCGGAGAAAGAAAAATGATGGCCATTCAAAAGGATGGAGCATCTCTTGCAGGTTTGATCAGCAGCATTTCATCATGACTCGTTTTTTAAACGGCTCTTTATGACATACTCCAGTCGCCGTGTGTTTGACTTAGCTCGGTTAAGCAAGGAAGATTGTTGAAATGGGCACATAAAATTTATTCAGGGAAATTAATGCCAGATTGTTTTTTTGTTTTTTTTCCCCCAGTTTTTAAAATGGCTGTGACAGCTTGAGTAACTGTATTATATTTGTTAAATTCATCTATCATTTTTAGGTGCAAAAGAATATAAAAAGTTGTAAATATAAAATAAATTATAAAGCAACATTCGATCAATTAGCAGAAAAGAAATATAAATAAATACAGCAAAATTACCAAGCACTAAAAGGAGGGGGGGAAAAGTTATTTCATTTGCCTCCACAAATCACAAGGTGATCAAAAAGCAACAAAGTTTAGTCTTTATGGCATGTTGGCTGAAAATTATGGACAAGAAAACAATAATTTACTTTCTCAAAATGTAATATCACATGAAGAATGATGAATTAAACCCAGTAGAGGGAATAATGTATAGTTATAGTAAGCTCAATGGTGTTGCTTCTTATTTAAATCACAGGCTAGAAAGTCACTTTATTAAATGACTTCAATAGTGTTCTACAGGTTATCACTTCTATGCAAGCCTCTCCAGTAGAAAATAAAATAAAATACAATAAAATAAATAAATGACACATTGACAAGATCAGATGGTTTGCAGCATTGACATCTGTTAACCTTGCAATACTGGTTAAGCCTCATGTGAGACAAAGTCCATGCGAGCTGCCAGTTAGGAAAACCTTAATCATGTCTTATCAAATCAGCTTAATCTGACAACTTTTATTACAGATGAATCTAATCGTTACTTCTTTTTTTTTTTCCAATTTGCCAGTCATTTGTTTAAGCTTTGTTCATAAAGTAATTACAGTGCAGAATTTTACTTTTTTTTCTTGTATGGAAATCATTTTCTCCGACTGAATGCCCTGGCAAGCCAATGCATTTTTAAAAAATATTTATTCATAAATTATATATATGACAAAAAATGTGTTCTTACTTTACTTGTCCGGCTCTATTGTGTTGGATGGAGTCAGACGTCTGTACAGCTATTTTCAGATCTCTCCAGAGGGGCCAAACCAGACAACAGCCTGGACTCTGGCTTGGCCCCAATCAGAAGTCAACAGCGTCAAGTTGCAAATTGAATTCTATTCAGCTCAACACAATTCAACTCAAACAACTATATTTGTCCCTGAGGGGCAATTTCAAGGCACTATGGTAGTGCAAATGGACTCCGAAGTTATAGCCCTGACAATAGAATTAATAAAATTCACACATACTAATGAATATATAAATATAAGCACTAGTAGGTAACAAGTGCATTGTGATTTATTATGTTTATTAGTCTACAGCCCTGATCATGTCATCTTCCAGTTTGTTTACATACGTTCACGCTTTCAACAAATTGAAATTGTTGCATTTTAAAAATAAACACAAAGAGTTGCTGAGTGTAATATTAAACGTTTGTTGGCCTCAATGTTGGAGCAGATCCATGACTAAATAAGAATCAAAGCGGAAGCCGAACTGGAGGTGAACGGGAACATGTGGCACCGTTTATGCACTCTCCCATATGGCTGCCATTAAACCTCCAGGTTTCCCTCTGAAGCCCCAACTGTAAAGGTGACTTTGAGAGTCGAGTCGGTTTAAAGAAGTTGGGGCTCACCCTCTGCGCTGAATTACTTTTGCAGCTCAGAACTTCAGCAACCTTTGAAGTGAAGAGAACAGCTTTGGCAGTAAAAGAAAAAAGAAAAGTGTTTCTGGAGGTTGTGGGTCCTTCAGATCTTTTTCTCTTTTAAAGTGCGTCGTGGACGTAGTTGAAGTTCTGCCAGAAGTCCCTGGTTTACTTTGATTGTCAACCTGTTCATGGAGTCCAACCAATTTATTATTGGTTAGGTTGTTGGTTTTGATGTGTTGCGTTGCGGTAAGATATGGACGGTATTACTGCCTCTGGGGCTAAGAAATGAGCCCTAAGCCACGTGTTCATGTTGCACAGCAGTAATTTTTACCTTATCTTCTTGTCAGAGCCGCATGGGACATCGAGGACGAGGACGACGAGGACAGGCGGGGACGAAGCTGCACTCTGCAGTACCAGCATGCTATGGTCAAAGTCCTGACCCACTTTATAGCCGAGTCAGCCGAAGCGCGAGGTCAGACCGCCTTCATGCTGGGCTCCGACTGGCAGGTGGACATCACAGAGCTTGTAGGGGACTTCCTGAAGGTAGAAGACCCCCACATAGCAAAGCTGCTTGACAGAAGGATCCTGGCTGGACAAGACCCAGGAATGACCACTATCCAGGTATATCACAAGATCTAAAAAAATGTGTTGCAACAGAAAAAAAACTTTAATTTGTATAAATATTTTGGGCCAGTTTGCTGGACAGCTTTCAAGTTTTTTTTTGGGGGGGGGGGGCAATAAACAAAAATACAGAGCTTTGAAAAGGTATTCACCCCTCTTGAACGTTCACATTTCGTCAGATTACTACCTCCCTTTCTTCATTGTCTTTTGATAGATTTTATGAGATTAACCAACACAAAGTACTACATTGTAGTAAAGTGGAAAGACAATGATACGCGGTTGCCTTTGTTGAAGCTGCAAGTCTTTTGTCTGCTCCATCTTTTCACATCTAGAAACCATAGAAGTCCTATAAAGCCCACAGCTGTGGCTGTCATTAATCCTTTCAAAAACCTGTGATGCCTTTAAAGAATGACTGTTTTTTACTGAGATAAAATTACAAAGAGATAAGTACTGACGCTATGACCTTTATACAATACAAATGTATCTCTACCATGCTTTCTTTTCACTCTTCTTCACAAATAAACTCTTCTCTCTTTTTTTTGGTATATCACACTGAGTCCCAATAAAAACACTAATGTTTATGGTTGTAACGTGACGAATTGTGGAAATGTTCAAGGAGTATGAATACTTTAGCGAGGCACAGCACGCAGGAACTTGGGGACAAAATGGAAACTCCTTCCTGTTACCATGAATTAATAGAGTATAATATAGTTGTCAAAAAAAGTTTTTTTTTTTTGGTCCTTTTCCCCTAATCAGAACCAAAGGGCTGACTCCATTGTTGAACTCCTTGGCTTTCTGCTAATTTATTAAGCATTCCAATGAAATCTTTGTTTTTTGCACATATGGACACTTTTCCCACTATGAGGCCTTATCTCTACTGAACATGTAATGCGCTCCTTATCAAACAGGGTCCAGCACTTGTGATTCTTATCCTTTTTTACCACAAGCTACAAACAGTAAGGCTCTAAATTTGCACTCAGCCGGGAAATAAAAACGATCATGTAAACCCTTTGGGCGTATTTGTGCTAGAGAAAGATTAACGTACAAGTAGTGTCCTGATGGAACAGGAACACATTGTTTATTGCAAAGGCAATACAAGTCGGGAAGACCATTGCTGTATTTGATTGGTACGTTCTTTTCGTCCAGAGCAGACAGGTGCTCGGCCGTGTGTCGCCGTGAGTTGGCCTTTTTGGGCTCATCAGCTCTTCACTCTGACTGAGTGAATCTCAACCTCCTAATGACATCGGCAAAAAAAGCAGAATCTTCTTCTTGCCTTTGTGGAGGGCAGACATGTGTTCACCTCCACAAACTCTCTCGCAGACTCAGAAAACAAGCACGGACCTGAGAGCGTGATGAACGCAAAGGTCTGACAGCTGCGATTACCTTCGACGGCCTGCATGTCATCTGATACACGAGGAGACACTGGCACGCATATGCATGCACAGGACGGCAGTCGCAGCTCAGGGTTCAGCGTTCGTTCTTACACTCCCTGCTTTTGTATCCGGCTGAAATTTTTCTCTTTGTGTGTTATTTAAGGAGAAGGGAGTTTGTCAGACAGACAACAGTAGACTGATCTGATTGGGTGATCCACCCAGCTGGAAAAAAAAACAAACAAACTGCATTTTTGAGAATTGCTTTGCATTAAGTTTGACACTCTGTGGGCTTTTTAAACTGTGGAAGAAAAGACATTTTTCTAAACCACATGCAACTCAGGGATTCATTTTCTTGCAACATCTTCACATCCTGTCACTCAAGCAACATAGGCGACAGTGAATATGTGCCGAGATTTTCCCACGATCAACTTTTGAAATGAATTGCTCTCTTTCTGTGTCGTGCCATGTTCGTCATACTGTTTATGTCTCTCGGGGAAGACTCAGTGTTTAGAGGGGAGATGCAGAGGAAAAAAAAAAAGGAATTAAAGTGCTGGAAGTGCACTTTAATTGATGTTCCACTGTTACGGGCTAGTCAATCGTTTCTTACACGACTAGGTGCATTTGGCTCTCCTGTTCCATGAAAAGTACCGTATGTTTATTTGGTGCTCCTAGCATTATGATGCGGAGGCTGCAGGGCTTTTGTTCTCTAGGGAGGGGGATATTAATGGAAATAAGGATAACCTGATGATGTCCAGAAGTTAATAGATTGGCCAGCTATGAGGGAGCAGCTGCTGAGAAGGTCTCAAAATGTTCTGTTCTTCACAAAGACTTATCCTACCATCTATGTGCTGAAAAATACTTGCTCCACAGCCCCAAAACACGAGGAAATCTGTTTTTTGACATCATGTTTGACATCAAATCCGACACATGTTGCATTATGATTCACTCTTGTTCCGAATAGTGTATGTATTCTCAGGTCAAGGGTGTGGCATTCATGGTGTTTGGATGTGGTGCGTTACTTTTGCGTTCATGCCACATTTTTGTTGTTCCTTTTTAAATGACCATCAAGAAACAAAATTGAAATGTTCTATGATTTCCTCCAAATTAGCTAAATTGATCTGTAGTTGAACCATGTTGAACATATTGAAGCAGCTGAAGTAATGAAGCTTTCTCTCCACCCCAGCATCTCTTCTACTTGGATATTAAAAGGTGCTCCCCTCCCAATTGCTTTTTCACCTCCTATATTTGAAGAAAGATATTAGTTGATCAATGTAATCCTCCAAACAAGAGAAGTCCAATTTCTTCTTATGAATATATATATATATATATATATATTATTTTTTTTTTTTTCACTCTGTGACACTTTGCCTCCAGGTCCTGTCCCCACTGTCCGACTCAATCCTGGCGGAGAAAACTGTCACAGTGGTGGACGACAAAGTGACCATCGCAGAACTGGGGGTCCAGCTGGTGACAGGACTGTCTATGGGCCTGCAGTTGAGTCCAGGAAGTAACAGGGCCATCCTGGCTACTACCAGCACACAGGAAGTTCTGCAGAACCCGAAACAGGTCAGAACAGATTACGTTTATCAGAGCAATCTGTGGATTTATTAAAGGAAGTCATAAAATACAATTTATGTGATAATCTGTGATTAATTTCAGAATTTTCCAATTAAACATCATGTAAATTATAATTAGTTTTGCTGTGTTTATGGCACTTACGGCAACAGGATATTAAATGTGCTGTTTTGTATCTGCCTGCCGATCATTTTTTAGGCAAACAAAAACACTTCTGGATCATTTAGATAATTTTGGAAGATAAAACATAGAGGTTATATGTTAATGGGAATAATCATTATCTGTTTTGAAAAGTGGAAACGGAGCTGTAATTACCTCGTCTTCTCTCGGCTAGCCTCTACGGTGTCTAGCTTGATCTAATGCTGATTGTAATGTATGACATTAAAACCAAATACATGTAATTGCGCACCATTCAGGCAGGTCTGATTACCACAGAAAATGGTGTTAATTTCACACAGTAGTGTTTATCTTTCCGTGCATAAAATTGCAAGTTTTATCCAACATTTCATTAAAAAAAAAAAAAAGAAAAGAAAAACTGTTGTTTTGAAGGAAAAGCTATTCCTCCAGACAGATGAGGATGAACAAATTGTGAGCCTTCCTGTGCTCAAGTACACACGTCCGTTTGTTTGCTCGTTCCGCACTCACCCCCGGCGGTCTTAAACTCGAGGTTTGAGAGCCGGAGTGTGACAGACATGTTTTTTTTTTCTTCTTCTTCTTCTTGGGCAGCAGCTAAAAGTGGAAACTTAATCTCAGAGCATGCGAGTGTGAAATCACAGCTACGGCACCAAAATATGACTTGTATTCAAAATGCGGCTGTTCCATCAAACTTTCCGTCTTGCTAATTTGGTAAGGCAACTTGAATTGGAGCTTCTTTGATTCACCAAGCCCTCTCGTGTGTTCTCTGTGCTTTGCTGCTTTCCTGAACCTCTCTTTCCCTAGCAGAAGAGGCAGGGAGGGAACAGGCATTTATCTCTACATCTCCTCATGCACATTGTGAAGATAAGCAGGCAGCGCTGCAGCGCTACTCGTCTGGTGGCAGTAATTAGGAAACATTTGCAGACCACAGTGGGGAGCTACTTGTTCCTCTTTTGGGATTTGTCCTTCAGCAACATTAAACGGCCAGTTGTTAGGCTTCAGCACAAGGCGGCTTTAAGAGCAAATATATGGCAAATCCTTATTGGCACGAGCAATGTTTGATGTCACCCTTTGATCTCCTTTTTCTTTCCCCTTAATCTGTTTCCTTTTTAACTTCGAGAGAGTTGCCACAGAGTTTGCGAGCTATATCTTAGATTTAATTCAAGTTATAAATTCCATTTGTTTGTTATCCATCCATCCATCTGCTTGTCTGCTACCATTGAAATGGATGCAAATTATAGTTTCTGATCAGTTGGTTGACGTAAATGACTTCTCGGTCATCTGATTAAATAAAGGTTGAGAAAATACTTCCCTCCCTCTTTCTCTTTCTCTGTTTTTTTCTTTCATCTTCCCCTTGTTTCTTCTTTTCTCTCTCTCTGTCACTCACGTAACAGTTTTAACCTTCATAGGTACGTAGCTCACATGATCTGCTGCAGTCTTTTCCCACGATATAAAGTAGGAAACAAGTATTACAAATCATGTAAAATAATGTTTTGACAGAAAAAGGCATTCCTCAGGCAGATATAGATCCCATTACATTCACGTTGCAGAAATGAAATATTTTTGAGTGTATCTGTACATAATATTTTGTATGTTTAAGGTTCTTGTAACTATGTTTTGTTTGTTTTTTTGTATGTTGCCGTTCTTGGCCCGGTCTCTCTTGCATAAGAGATATTTTGATTTCAATGAGAAAAACCTGGTTAAGTTATTATCATTATTATTTCTATAAGTCTTATCACTATCTTCTCTGTCTTTTCCTTCCTCAGGAGGCCTTGATCAGCACCTGGCTCCAGTTCAGTGACGGCTCTCTGGCTCCGCTGGATCTCTACAACACAGACTTCTTCGTGCTGACGGCCATGTCTCTGGACAAGAGGGTGGTGACGGTGCAGCAGGACCCCTCGTGGAAGTGGCCTATCATCGTGACGGAGGCGGAGGGCCAGGGCTTGCTCATCAGGGTGGAAATGACTGTCAACGAAGCTTGCCAGAAGTTCAAGCGCCGCAGCGTCCTGGCCGCAGGGAACTGTAACGTCAGGGTGGCGTTTGGTCCGGGCGAAGGCTCGAGGGGAGGGAGCAACGACTACGGCCCGGACGGAGATGACGTGGAGAACAGAGGCAGACTCTCGTCACAGGACAGGACCGGCCTGGATACCCACTACTACGGCAGCTCCATCTCTGACATAGAAGACGCGGGGTCGAGGAAAGCGACCACGACCAGAAGTGCTATCATACGCAGGCCTAAGCTCTCAGACGACGGTGGCCGAAACATGCCGATTGACTTTGCAGACTTTCCTGCGCAGGTGGATCTGCCTCACGGCCGCAACACCGACGACAACCTCATGCATGGCGGTCGCGGACTCACTGACCTGGAGATTGGCATGTATGCCTTGCTCGGCGTCTTCTGCCTCGCCATCCTGGTCTTTCTCATCAACTGCATTTCCTACACCCTTAAATACCGCCACAAGGAGCTGTCCATCGAGGGCCAGGAGAACCTGAACCACGCCCATGACTGGGTGTGGCTGGGGAACGAGGCGGAGCTGCTGGAGAGTCAGATCAGCCTGTCGCCGCAGCAGGAGGAGCAGACCTCCATGATTGACTCCAGCAGCGGCCTGGAGGAGGGCAGCCACCTGCTGAACGGCGGCTCCGTGCAGAAGAACGTGCAGGGACAGGTGCACCGCGCCGCGGACACAACGAAGGACGGGAAAGGAGATTCTCCCACCACCAAGAGGAAAAGGGTGAAGTTCACCACGTTCACCACGCTTTCTTCGGACAATAGCCGCCCGGCTGTCAGCACGCTCACAGGAAGCCACAGCCAGGACATTAAGTGGGTGTGCCAGGACGTGCAGCTGGGAGACTCCAGGGAGTTGCGTAACTACATGGAAAGGTTAAACGACAGTGCTTTAAAAGAGGTGGCGTAATGTGCAGCGTACACTGGCTACAAACTCACCCTTTTGCCTTTCAGAGGAGAGTGGGTCTCAACAGATCCGTGTCTGGGGAAAGAGGAGGACGTTTGAACACAGAATCACCTCAAACTGCCAAAGGATCTTCGAATTTAAGAGGACGGTTGTGAATCCATTCATTAAAAAAAACAAAAAAAACATACACACATAAACAAGGCAATCAGGTGGATCCTTTCCCTTTTAGTTCATTAGATGATGATCTTTTTATTGTTGTTTTATTAATACAGGGATTAGAATCCAGAAGAACGGGTGTTGACATTCAAGTGACTATTAAACGATTTTTAAACAAACTCTCTACAACAGCTGGATAGACGTTCGGAACGTGTGTGCACATCAAATCGTTTCGGAGGTTTTGTATCGCTTTGGATACTCATTTCATAAAACACACGCCCCCTGTCGAAGGAAGAGTTCTGGACGAAAGCGGGCCAAGATGAGCTTCTGCATGTTGTTGGTACCGAGAAAAAAAAAAAGGCACAAATTTCCAATTCTTTCTTAACCTTCTTTAGCAAGGCAGAAAACCTGTTATGTACAAACCGAACATTCTCCAAATCATTGTATTGTTGCTCTGTATATTGTATTTTCATAACAATTAAGGAATACACAATAATGTCCAGACTGAATCCGCTCTTTTTTTTTGTCCATTCATAAGCTCAGCTGAGATTTCTTATTAATCTGATGTTTCTTTAACCAAAAACAATGAGCGCAATTCTTCTCGCAACTTGCCTTTCGAAGAAATATGTTTCTGAATTCATCTAATTTATAACACACATGAACCATCTGCAGCCAAGACAGCCAAGCGTGTGGGAAAGCTTTCAGCACAGGAGGCTTGACAATGTGATAATGTGATATTTCACACATAGCCCACACAGATTTTTAGTTTCTGAACTTGTCAGGTTTGGAAAATGCCAGCAGCAGGAATGTTTTCTTCTTCGTTTTTGATAATGAGGTCATGTGTAGAGTACGTGTGAGCAAATAGCATGTTATCTGCCACAGACAGGCTGACTGGAGAAAGTAGGAAAAGTTCTTATCTGACAGTCAAGAGTGAGCAGATTAAAGATTAATTTAAAATGACCCAAACTCTTTGCAATCAGTTTGAAAGACGACCAATGTTTTGTTTCTGGAAATTATGATAATAGCAACTTTCAATGGCTGTGACAACAGATGCAACTCGACAGACATAGAGATGATGTATTATATTATGTACAAGAAGAGGAAACATTTTAGCTAGTACGTTTTTCTAAGACTACAAAAGATTCATGATAAATTCAAAATAATACAGTTCAAGTGTAATCTTTTCAATTTTTTGGCTAAGGTTGGTAAAACACTGAAGAATGCTTTCTTTATGTGTTTTAACAAACAGATCACAGTTTTTATAAATCTCAGTATTTAGTCTTTAATTCTCCAGGTTCCAATGTGGCCACTCTAAATATTTTAGATCTTGAACCAGATTTGTAGAACTGTAATGGCATTCGAGTTTGGAAAGCTAAGGAAGTTCTGAATAGCAACATTAGCTTTGTAGCATTGATATCTCTGAGTTTGTTTTATAATTCCCCCTCCGATGAGTGAGTTAGTTGAGATCTTCTTCCTGAAAAAACAATTAAAGGGGAAAAAAAATAATAATAAATGGATCTAGCTCTTAACATTTCTGTTCCTCTTCGACTTGTAAAATCATAGATATTGGACAATTCAGGATTTATTATTCATACAAAACACAGGATCATTTCAAGGTATGGTAATGTTTTCTTTTGATCATTCTGCTAATTGCACAAATAGCAATGATCATTTAAAAATCTCCTAAACGAAGCCATTCAACTGATAAATTGTGTTCTGGTTTTTTTTTCAGGAAATGTTATTATCTTCCCAGTAGGGTATGGGGCTTGTTTATTTTCCATTAGGCACTTAATGTGCTGCTGCACATTGGGCTTGATTGTTAATCCACAAAACTTACAATATTACTTTAAAGAAGAGAGGCTGAAATACATGAGCATACTTCTTGGATGTAATTTATATTAGCTAAGGCCACCCTCAGCAGATTTATTTCTTAGTCTTAATTTGTGTGGACATTCTAATCTGTCAAATAATAAATAATAATAATAAATTAAACCAAATGCCTCTCTCCTCTAAGCCAGAAGGAATCAAACATGCGAGGCATTTTTCAGCAACCTCTGATCTGATCACGCTGAAGCTCAGGATCATTTCGCATGAGGCACTAGCAGTGTTTTATATTTATATTTTAAATTAATCAACTATAAATTTCCCTACATTTCTTCCTTGTGGTCCTTTTTCATCACTGCTAAACACAATGCCAGAGTTACTCTTTCACAATTATCTCCATTTCAACTGCAGCCTGAACCATTCTCCGTCCTTCAAGTCACCAGAATCTTGCCTGCATGCACAATTTGGACGTGTGCGTGTTCTCCTCACTGGGCAGCACTGTGACATACTGATGTGCAAAGTTTCATCTGATATGAGAGCTCACTCGTAAAGCATTAAAAAGTCTTAGTCTGCTTTCAGCCTCCCTTCCAACACCCAGGTGACCGAGCCACGCAGGTGAGTGTGTACAGCAGCAGGGGTAAGCTACAATGCAGCAACCGGGCGTCTCCAGTCAGCACCGAGGTGCCAGAGAAAGTACCAACACACTCATCCCAATCTTACCACAGAGGTACTGCTCATGTTCAAAACAGTTTGGTGACTGTTGTTTATGTCACACATAATGAATGTGATGCATTATTAATTGACCCTTTGGGTTCCTCTCCAAGCCACTCCATCCATTATCTTTAATATCACAGTTCTGTATTAGTCCAGGGCCCAAGAAATGAAAAGAACTGCTTTGGTGTCCATTTCAAAAGATAAAAAGTTGTTTAGAAAAATTCCCTAGCTGTTTTGTAGCACAAGCTACTGTTTCTCCTTAGGCCCGAATGTCTTCTTTTTTGCTGTCCATGTGCAGCATGTGCAGTGTGCTGGGAGTTTGTGGATATGGGAAGGATTTCAACAGTCAGCACCAGGGGCATGATTTATGGACCGTATGGCGGAGAGGGGGAGCGGGGGGCAGGGTGTTGCAATATAAGCACCTCTGCAGGTCTTTCTGTGATCATATGACCATTTGTCAGGGACCTCCGATTCTTCAGTTAGGAACTGAGCGGTCCGACCCATCGTTTCCGTCCCACCTGGGCCCCGGTTCTAGATGTGTTCACACCTGCTAGGATGCCGCACAGGAGGCACATTGACTATTCACTACCTGCCCTGTGGCACGGAAACTCAGGAATCTCATTTTGTCAGTCTTGACTTCCTTTAAACGAAAAGAAAAGAACTCTCCCCAGGCTTTCATCTTAAATGGATTCTTAATTAAATTGATGATGTGAGACCAACAAACTTGTACTAATGGTTGACTCTGCTCCCTGTGGTCCTGAAGTGCCAAGCCCGGATTTGCAATTTCCAAATAATTATTCGCCGCATGATTTATGTTGCCTCCTTGAATTCGTATGAAATGTAAGCCCGCGCTGGTTTCGGAACAACTGAGCCCTCGCGTGCTCGTTTTTGGAGAGGAGCAAATGAGCAGAAGCTGACAAGGACGGCACGACACTCTGGGTCGACCAGTTTTACAGATTGTTCCACTGGGACCTAAACACAACATTGTTCATAAGAACGCCCCTTTGCAACGTCTGTGTGTCCTGGTACACAGTCTCCCACTGGGACAGTATGCCAGACACACTTAATACATATGTTCAGAGTACATTCTATCTCTCACCTGGAGACATGCAGGAGCATAGAATATTGTGTAAAACTGAACTGATTTCCTTGATTAAAATAAAACATTAAATCTCTTAAATACATGCATGGTGATACGTTTCAAGAGTTTTTTCCTGTTCATTTTTAGAATGGTGGCTTGCAGCTAATGAAAGCCAAAAAATGAAGTTGCTCAAAACCAATTTTTAAAAAATTTATTTTAATACTGAAATGTTATGTAATGGGCTATAAAATATATTTAGATGCATTGGTATGTTCAGAGTGCGTTCTAAAATAGAGTCAAAAAACAAATTAAAGGCACAAAACATTTTCGATTTTACATTTCAGATTTTTAAAAATAGAACAAATTGCAGCATGACTGAATGTGATAGTCATTTGGAAAGGTCAGTGTAACAGCAATTATTTTTTTGAAAAGACTGAAAAGGATTTATGTTTTATCCTGACAGAATCTAACATTCTCTTTTCATGCTTAGCTTTGCTTTCTTTTCTGCTGACCATCAAATGATCTCTGCTCAAAACCTACAAAGGACAAGATGAACTAAATCTCTCCGAACTCCAAAACTGTCCCGCTAAGCAGCAACTGTCAAGCCCCTTAACAACATTGTCTGCACCCTAAATGTGATGTTAGTCAGGCGATTCTGTTCAGAACAAGTCGGACTCAATGCGCACAGTGGTTAAGAAACAACAACAACAAAAATCAGCAGCTTTCTGAGAGGCTTTTTCTGTCATCGGGAGAACAACAGAAAGTCTGAGGCTTACCAAGCTACGCCTGGAACCAAAAGCATTCCTCATTTTAGCTGTAAAAGCTTTATCTTGATACTTGCACTATTTTACTACAGTCATGCCACATTTCGTACAAATAAAGGCCTCCAACCTACTGCGAGGGCTTGTATGCGATATTCCCGAATTGTTGCCATAAATCCAGACTGATGTATGCCGCTGACGCGCTTTACGGTCGCTTATTTCACAGATGATCTGTCTGAGCGAACAATCTCAACTAGCTGCTGTGCTCAGTCCTGCAGAAAACAGCCAGTCAAGTGACAAGAACGAATTCTCCAGAACAGGAGCCCGTGAGCGAGGCTCTACATACGTTATCATCTCTGCAGCTTTAACCCTGTGCAAAGAGCGAAGCGTTGGAAACACGTCAGCTCTGAATTATGCTGCACGTCTCTCGGAGGCTTGAAATCTCTGTGAAAGACAGCCCTGAGATCCTAAAAAAAAAAAAAAAAAAAGGCCCATGGAAACGCAGGCGATTAGCCGATTTGCCTAATTGGCCATTTTCTTTAACATGACGTGTTCATTAGCTTATCTTAATTAACATGTGATGACACTTTGTAATCCCCCATTTACTAGAGCAACATCTTGGAGGGCATCTGTGAGCTGCTCGTTACACAGGTAAGACACTGTGATACAATTAAAATAAAGCAGCTTAACTTTCTGTAGATTTGGCTTCTGTATGGTCCTAAAGGCTTTGGCACACAGCTGGGCAAAGATATCAATTAGATAATACAGAAACGTGTACAATCCTGGTTTTATAAAACCATAACTCAATAGAGGGAATTGATATAAAAGAAAAAGGTGCAGTGCAGTAAAACTACTCGGTACTACCCACTTTTGAACATAGATAACATCAGTAGCCTGTACTTATTAACAAGCTTAAGGTGCTGTATTGGATTTTAGCATGGGCTTACCGGCCCCGGAGCTTTGGGGCCCCCAATGATGCTTTGTATTTTTGTGAATGAATAAGGTCAGGATGTCTTAGTTTTATCACTGGCTAACAGGATTTTGACGGTGTTGTTGAAAAACTGTCTGATTTGTTCTGGCAAACATCCATCATGAATGCTTGATTATTATTGGTCCAAATTTTGATGTGTCTTTAGCATTGGGGAGGAGCTTCAGGGATGAGGGAACATCAGGGAACACATTTCCAACACATGGAGGACAACAGAAAGTATGGCAGCGGAGCGCAGGAACGAAAAAAAAAAACGCAACAGTGAGGTGATGAAGAAAATATTCAACCTGGAGCTGTGTCCGATCTGGTGCTTGCGGAATCAGAGGCGGTGGAGCGTTCATGGTTCGGGCGTTCGGCCTGAGCAAGAAGCAGGGAGCTGTCAAAATATGGATGTTAATTTTAAAGCATCGGAATAGGTTTACAAAAAATCAGAAATGTCTCCTCTTCAGAGGAAAGCATTTTGACATACGGTCAGCTTGCCTCAGATCTTATGACAATCCCTTTCTGAGAGGGAGGAATGCTTGTTGCTGCTGACCTCAGGTTTAATTCATGAACAGATCAACTTGGTGGTAAAAAGCGCAGTTTGGCGTGTTTCACAAGAGGACAGAAGGTTGTTATTCTAGAAAGCAGCACTTCCCTCCTCTCCCAGATGTAACATTTATTATTTAATCCAAGTAGACTTGATCTCATCCCTGCAGGGAAACACATTTTACGAAACTGCAGAACAGCAGCGATGCTCTTTTGGGAGTGCAGTGGTTTCTTTCATGAAGCCACAACATGCAGCCCCATTGTCCCCGTGTGCTGGTGTCATGAAGATTAAAGATTAACCAATGCAAGAAAGACCTTTTGCTAGCCATTTATTCTCATATTCCTTTGTTACCTCATTGACTTTACTGCTTATCTTTCAGTTCTCTGTTGATTCAGCAGTCTTGTAGAGGGCTGAGCTGCAGGGGGGAGAGGAGTAGCTGAGGTTCCTCGCAGGCAGAGAGCCTAAAAAAGCTGAAACGAAAAGTTTTTTTTTTTTTTTTTTTGAGTTGCGTGTTTTAAATATGTAATGAGTTATTGTCATAATGGAACAATGGATGTATTCTGAGGTCCCATCCCAACACCCACAGGGCCTGGATGGAGCAAAAAGGTGATGCCGTTCCCCAAGAAAGGGAAGTCTAGGTACCAAAAAATGTAAAAGGAAAAGTAAGAAAGAAAAGGGAGACTTTTTTTTTTTCAACATCCTATGAAAAAGTTTCTTATCAGAAAGATTACTAGTTGGTTATGTTTCTAACCTTCTGAACGTTCCAGTAAGCATTGTTGGAGTCGAAAGCGAAAATAACATCATATAATCCTCATAAGATTTCTGACAGAAATGTCAAAACAATAATCAAGAGGTTTTGTAGAACCAAGCAGCACTCAAAGAGTGACTCTAAAAGACCTTAAAAAAATTCAGTTTTTCCCATGAAATAACTAACAGTACGCTAAACCACAATGGCTTGTAGTCACATTCAATGTTTCCACTATTGTCAAGCAAGGTGATCGTCCCAAACACCTGTGTGTACATAAAGAAACCTTTATGTAGTTTCAGAGAAAGAAAGTAAAACTAGCAAATCATGTGATTTTTTAAATTTTTTTTAAGTGTCTGTAAGAACTGAATATCAGATTAAAAGAACTTGCAGAAGTTTCAACTCAACTACATTTTGGAAATTGTATTTTTCTTTGTATTGTGGGGATTGCTTGGGTCACTACTGACATCTGGTGTGAACCTTATGTCAGTGGCCCCGTTACAAATATTTAAACTCAGAAAAACACCAGTGTGTTCAGTACTAGCTTTTCTCCACTCTACATTTAACCTTTCTGTTCCGCTGCAAGATTGTAATATAGCAATATTGGCAAGTCATCTTGAACTATGATGACTTGGGATAAACCAAAACAGTCTAGCTAATCTTAACAAAAAACTTTAGAGATTAAAAAAATAAATAAATAAAAAAGGTGATGTAATAAGGTGAGCATAATCTTTTTCACAAAGCATTTGTTCCAACACATTTCCAACAATTGTTGAACATCGCCTTGTCTGTAGGGCAGAATATGTCAAACATATTTCTGTGTTTTCTTCTGCTTATTTGTATGCTAAACACGCAAATAAGCAGTATTTGCGTGTTTAGAAAATACTGCTAAACACGCAGTATTTAGCAGTGTTTGCTAAACACTGCTAAAATTACATATGCATCCAATATGGAATTATTTCTTCAAATAAACACCAAATACACTGGATTTTTCTCATAAGTATGCATGTTTTACACAAAAGAACTTAGACAAGGTGTCTTCTCCCAGGAAATTTCAGGGGTTTTTTATATTCTGGCCCACAAACCGCATATCCAATTCCCAGTGCTGCGCAATTCTGCCTGAGTAAGGATTCAGTGTGTCAGAAATTCTTCTCAACATGAGAGGCGAGCCACCGCGCAAGAATTATGACCTGGAGATATTGTGTTGAGTTTTCAAACATCAAGCTGTCTGCTGAGCCGCGGCTGTGTGGCTCTCGGACCAAATTAAACAGGAAACGGCTGTCTCCGAGCCTGGTGGCTGGGAGGCTTCAGCGTTAAAAAAATGATCCACAATGACGTTGATTTCAGCCTGCGCCTGATGAAACTAAGAAGTAATATGCTGACTTTAGCCAACAGGGAATACAAAACCCAGCTTTACACCTCTGTGTTAACAACCTTTTTCCTTGCCGCCTGCTATAGGCTTTGCTTTTTTGTAATATAAATAATTAAGGCACTCTACAGTACTTCGAGCTTGCCTTAGGACATACAAACCACAGCCCTAATCATGAAAGCAGACTTTGAAGGCACATGCCATAATTAAAGAACAATATCACCATCCTGTCTGCATTTAAAACACGGGGCCTGAATGAGCTCTCACTCCATTATTGATTCCTGATGCTGATAATGTTCCGTGGGAGCAATACTGTTTAATGCAGGAATAAACATCTTTAATATGTAAATTGAAAAATAAAGTGGAATATAAATTCTTCAGTAATACCCAGTGGCTATAAAGCTTGCATCAAGGCAGCACAGGCCTGGCACAGCAGAAACATAAATATATACATACATTAAAAAAAAAAAGGACAGTGGTAAAAGAAAAACACTTTTAGCAGCTCTGTCAGACTTTTATGTTCTATAGGCTATATGAATTTAAGGAATAATGGAGATGTATTATTTATAGATGGGTGGATGACAATATGGAGGAAGGCATAAGGGGCAGATTAATCAATAGATAGATGCAACATTTAGACAATGGAATTGGAAATAATCTATAGAAAAACATTTTTCCATAGTTTTCCCAAGCCTGAAAAATGCATTTTTAGTAGGTAAAGGATGGACAAAACCATGCATCCATGGAACAGACTTTATTGAGCATAAATAGAAACACAAAACACCATTCCAATCTTGAAGCATTTTCAAAGAGTAAAGTTAAAGTAAGTATAGTCAGTCTTAAAAAAAAAGGCACTATGACAAAATGCAGTTAAACAAGACAGAGATGATTTAGATTCATATGGCAAATGAACACAAACGAAAATCCATCCAACAGCCATTTCATACGATCGGGAAGAGGAAGTGAACCTCTTGCTGTATATGTGCTTTTTATATTTACTGCATCTTTACTTACACTGACAGTAAACAGCTGTGAGCTCCCAAAGGCAGTGGTATGTTTCCTGGAGTATTTCTTCAGTACTTCACATGATTTCTAAAGCCCTGAGTGTCCTCATAATAAAACTCGTTACAATAGCTCGTTCTGTACCTAATCTGACATTTCAAAACACACACACACACACACATCCTTATCCAACAGTATCAAACTTAAAAGTATCACAGTCTTACAAATACAGCAAAAACAGAAAATTCCTTAAAAACAAATACAATGGGATCTGTGATTTACTAAGTAGTGAAATGATTTTTAAAGTGTGTGCTCTTGTGTGCTCGTTACTCTAACAGTTAATTTATAATTAGAGAGTAATTTTGTAACGAGATGAGCTATAATTAGATATTAACTGTGTTAATGGAGGATTTACAGTGGACTTAATAGTATGGCTTTCTTGTCATTTTATGTGTGCAGTGTATTCACAGGCGATGGCACACAAATGTTGAAGATTTCCTGCTTTTAATATTAGATTGCATAGTAAAAGGGGAAAAAAAATAGTAAAAGATGGATTAAGAATATTAAGCAAAGAATCATGATGGAATCAAAAGCTTAATTAGTAAAAGCATCAAGTCATTGTAAGGACTGAGATATAAGATATAAAATGTCTTTTTATAGGGATGAAGTAAAAATCAACACATAAAAACAAGTCGGCTTTCTCATTACATTAGAAAACATGAAAATATCACATTTTATGGCACCATTACTCAAATTAAGTGAAAATGCTAATTAAAAAAAAGGCAACAGGAGTAAACACGCAGCAAAAGGGGAGCTCAGCACAAAGCAGTCATAGGACTCCTGTTCTGTCAGCGGCACCTGAAAGCCCAATCAGTCAACATAAAACAACCACTGTCCAAGAAACGTGACAGAAACACCAAATCAAAAGAGCTACAATAGCCATAAATAAGTGTATAGTTGTGATATAATAATAATAACAACAACAACTCAGAGTGCTGTAGGATCATAAGTAAATACTGATTGGACAGGATCTTTTGGCATTGTGACAGGTGAAGGCTGGTGCTATGGGTGCCGAGGTCAAGAGGAGGAGTATCTCTGGCGCTGACTTCCTGCTCTCCTCTTCTGCTTGTCATACTTGACAGAAACAATGAGAAAGACGAGCAAGGTGAGACCCTGGATGCCCGCCAGGAGAAAGAAGTAGTAGTGCAGGGAGCAGCCGTTGATGTTGCCTGCAGGAGACAACAGGATGGAAATTAGCTTGGAGGGACAATTGAATTGGCATTCTGGAGGTCGCATCATGACAAAAAGCAAAATCACGCACGCACAAACAAAAAGAACTAATTTGTACAACCAAAGTGTCAAGTGCTATCGCACATTTAAAGAAATTCCAAAACAAAAAGGTAAAATGCCAACAGCTGACGCACGTGGCAAGCTGATATGTGTTAAGAGACAACAAAAGGAGCAGGCTTGATGTGAGAGCGTCAGGGAAAACACGATTCTGTCAGGAATCAAGATCCAACGGGAGCTGAAGGATGAGCGAGGGGAGGAGAAGAGAGGAGCTCGTCTTGTCACTGTTAAACCTTCTGAAAATGAAGACAATTGACCCCGCACTTCAGCGCTGATACAGGAAGGCTCTATTGATGATGTGAGATGGAAGAATAAAAAAAAATAACACGAGCAACATGGATCCTCAGCTGTGATCTGAGTCACACAGCCTTTCATTCGTTTTAAAGGGCTGTTTGTTTCCTCATGGGACTGGGATGAGATGAAAAGAAAATAGAGAATAAAACCCGACAGTTCACCGAAACACTACTCATACATAGGGAGGACGGCAAAAGCAGACACTGCAGATAAGGAAAAATAGTTGATTTCACAGAGGAAATATGTGCGCATCAAGTGTAATAATAATATTAATGGCTCAGATTCCCCATTGACCTCTTCCTGTTGGCTTTGTAGCTTTCAGCCAGCAGCTGCTAAGTGTCCTAATGTTTCCTGAACCCGTCGCCCTGATTCAGCCTGCAATGCTCAGGAGAAATTTTCCAAACAAATACTGTTTTTGACTCTGGGGGTTTTAGGCTGACAGCAATACAATTGTCTTCACTGGAGACAATTGGATTGGTCTGAGAGCGGCTTTAGTCCCCTTGACCATGCGAGGCAGACCAATTGACGTTGCAGCTGACGGGATGAGATGGTGCTCTGTATTAAGGGCATCATGTTTATTGCAAATAGAGCCTTATGCAGAGGAAAGGAGATTAGACTTTTTACTGTGCAGCCTAAAATCACGTCTTTGTTTCCAAATGGTCATTTAAGGTGTGGTGCAACAGAAACACGATAGCTGTCGCTCAAAACTGACATGATCGGGAATGAAGCCTCTTCTTCTATTAACGTCGCAAAGAGGGTTATTACAGTAAATACAAAGCTGGAGACAGAAAAGTAGGTTTGACTTTGATTAGATATGAAGGCAATTCTCAACACTCATTCTGTGTACTTGAGCCACCTGGAAGCCTAAAGGTTACCAGCCTTACAGCTCAGGACTTATAATGCTTATAGTCAAAGAGTTTTCATCAGTAACAGGACAGATTGCACAGGAATTTGGTTTCTCTTGCTGTTTGTGTTTTTCTTACTAGTCCTGAAACCTTGGAGATTTTAGTGTGTCGTAATTAGACACGTCTAGTAGCACAATTAGCATATTACAACCATCTGTACGTTGTTCAAACAAAGAAAAATGATGCAGGATGTTAACAAGCCCAAGGACGAGGGCCTGGATTAATGGCAAACAGAAAGAACTGAAACGGAGACGATTTAACCTATATGATGCAAAATGAAGGCAATTAAATATAAGTAAAGGAGGCAGATATTTAAAATGATACAGGCTAATGTGAGGCTGCTGAATTATCAGCATCTGTCCTACTGTCTTCAGATGTCGAACTGAGTTTAACGACCTGAAGAACAAAGAATTTCTTCTATATAAAGTTCTGTAACTACTTCTATCTCAAGAGTCAGCAAAGACTGGCTTACCACACTTTATATACTATATTTAACCTGTATATCTGTCTGCGCCATGAGAGACAGATGTACATTAATGTGACAGAGGTGTTAGAGCTTCATGTGTTATGTAATTAATATCAGCAATAATCTGTTTCATTTGACTGTGCTGGTTACAGATGTTTCGTTTACTTTAATGTGTTATACCCGTTTCTTAATATCTTGAAGACACATAAAACCGAGACATTACTTTGAAAGAAATCCTATTCGACCCCAATTATCCAAGAACTATTCATGCCATTTAGAAGTATTTTGGAATTGATCATTTATTTGAATTGAATTTAATGCAGAAAAGTCTTTCTAAATGCACATGGAAATCTACCTTCCCAGACTTGGGGTGCATTTACATCAGCACCATTTTTCCCATATTAATCTAGTCTGTTGATCTAGAAACACAACAGGAGGTGTGAATGAAATCTGCTATGAACCAAAAAAGCAAACTCTGGTCAGCCTATAAACTATAAAGGTCTCCGTTTGGTTGCAGAGAACTCTGGAATGGTTCATATGAATACATGGATGCGAGAGAACCCGAGAACGCTCCAAATGTAGGAAGCAACCTATATTGCAAAGCATTCTGGGTCAAAAGAACCTAAATAGACGTAAGAATCTAACACCGGAGGGAGAAATGTGTAATGTCTTTACCAAAGTCAAAAACGGGATCCTGCGACCGCTAAAAATCTGACGACACCCCATTTTTGTTAACATTTTGTGACGAAAGAAGTCACATTAATGTCTTCTTCCGAGGTTTTTATGTCACTTCCTTGAGTAGTTCTTCATGCAGTGCTCCCACAGATCGGGGGGTAAACAGGATTTTCAATTAGTTTGGATCATTTGACTTAGTGCAGTATGAAAGCGAACCACACCAGCTGAAAATGTAGCAACTGTTGCAGTTTTGGTCCCCAATTGAGCCGGGTCCACCGGACTACCAGGTGTGAAAACACCCTTAATGTCACAGCAATGATTAAATGTGTACATTTTAAACCAAACACTCCTAAACTATTGCATTAGACTCAGGCTTGTAGAGGCAGAATGTTCTTGTAAATGACTCAACAGGGCACATTTGACTGATCAAAGAGAAGGTTTTAGTCAATTTAACCAAGCGTCTGACTGCTTTGCATGATCTGTTACGATTGGTGAAGCAGATCACACACCATAATGTCACCACGCTTATCAAGCTTACAGATGTTCCTCCCTCCCCTCTCTCTGTTGTCTGCATGTTCTTGGAGATAATTAGAAATGGAGTGATTCTCTGTCAATGCTTTGTGCACTGGGGCATCTCTATAGTGTGAAAGCTTTGATCAAGGAACAGAGAGCTGGCTGATGACTCTGAAATCCTGCCAGAGCATAAATGAAATCATTGGCAAGTCAGACCAAAAAAAAGAGAAAAAACTGACATACACTCTGACCCCTGCTGCAGCTTTCACCTACTCTGCTGTCATCCTAATCCATCAAAGGTTTAAATCCACAGAAACAGATCAAAAACCAAAGCAGAGCTTGAATAATTCATGGAGGATAAGACAATGCACATTTACTGAGAATGGTTGTTTTTCCTCTAGTCAATTTTCCTTTGACAGATAGGAAAACAAATGCTGCTGCAGTTAGTTTACTGAAGCGCTGCGCTTTAAGAAAAAGTAAGCAATAACGATAGAATCAAGTATGCAGACTGATGAACAAACAGGAGTTGTTTGTAATCTTTTTATAACAAAGATGAACTCCTTTTGCTCTGCAGATAAATAAGGACGGCATGAATGAGTAAAAGACTAAAAACAACATATTAAGTACCTTGAAAAAAAAATTATGCTTTACTTTTTGAAACTGATTACTGTTTAGGAACGTCTAATTAATAATCAATGACGTTCTGTAAATCTTAGAAAATAAATCTGACATAATACAGAAAACAAAAACAAAAGATGAGGACCCAGGCTTATTTTGTTACCACACACAAAAGGTAGGATGCTAAGGGTGGCTAAAACAAAAGCTCAGTGTTGGACATGTAGCGTTTGCTAAACATTATTGGGACAATTTACTTTGGTCAGACGATATTAAGCTTTTCTACAACAAACACTCCAGCTGGGTTTGCTCATAGACAAAAGATTATCTAAGGTGGAGGATCTGTGATGCTGCGGGCCTGTGTCTCTTCCAAAGGCCTTCAGAACCCTGTTAGAGTGCATGGCATCATAAACCTTCGAAACACAGAAACATTTTTGCTTTGTGTAAGTACATGTGTGAAATATTAGCTAATGTGATACACTTTAACTTTCATCTACTAAGCAAATTTGCAATATTTGAGCTTTTTTAAATTTTTTTTTTATGAAATCAGAATTGTTCTTAAGAAACTGCTTTAGATTTCATCAAAAATTATGCAAGTAGTTAGAGTTCAATTTCGTTGTCACATATCAACACCTCATAAAGAGAAGGTTGTTTGTCCTAAGGAAGTTTTTCATTAAGCTGCCACTGAACTCACTGGATGCTGCACATGTTTAATAGCCAGTAGGTCTAATTGAAACAGAGAAAATCGCCCTTTTGGACTTTCTTACTAAGCTAAAAATGCATCACCTTTAAAAGTCGATTTTATTTAGCTGAGTTTGACATAAACTCACAGATAGAAAAGCAGCCAGAAAGCACCAAAGGTTTTAGTAGAACTTCTGAAAGATTTCAGTTTTCTAAGTTTCTTGCCGCAGTTTTCTTCCAGACTAAACCCGATGTGTTTCTTCCTTACACTGTCCAACCCCCAGGGCCTACTTGACTGCCAAATGCACTCGAAAATTATTGAAGACTAATTAAACCAGTAAAATACCAATCGAGGACGTACTGCAGAAAACTATAATGAAGGCCATAAATATTTGACAGCCATGTTAAAACCAAGTCCCTAGCAAGAGGGGAAAAAACGCAAAAAAAAAAAAAAAAAAAAAAAAAAGAGTCAAAGAAATACGATTTCCACAGGTGCTCAGAGGTTCTGCTAACATTTGTGGAGTTAGAAAATTACAAGCTTGTGATTAAACCAAATGCATCAACAAAGAGGGCCAGCTACCAAATATCTGACTGTTGTAAACTTTTGGGTCAATTTACCTGAGAGTGACTTTGTGCAGACAATGTTAGCCAGATGAAGCTGGTCAATACCAATTTAATGTCTGACAATAGATCAATGGATCAGACCTTCAATACAACAACTCAATATCTTGATGCTTTTCTCTGTCCTCGAATGAGATCATGGGGGATCAATGCATGTTTGTTTCAGCTATAAATATGGTTATTTTCCTCAGTTGTCCACAAGCTCTGGATCATTATTATTGATGGTAAAGTTTCAAAACTGGCCGCATGCTAAAAATATTTACGTGCGCTCTGTAACCTCTAAGACGTCTTATAAGCAGACAAGAAAAATTCTGTTTTCATACAGTCCCTTTAGGAGGAGTAAGTCTTGATATTAAAATAGTCAGATCTGACATTAAAACCTCCATTAAAACCCTGACATTTTGTTGAGTGTGACCCAACAGGACGTGCGAATGTCAGCCCACGGTGAATATCTGAACACGTCCCAGACATCTGATATAACATCAGTCAGGACTTGGAAACTGGCCAAGGAAAAGGGCACTTCCTGTCTTGTGACTGTAGACGTTCACAAAAACCCTCCACTTTGAGTGAATGATACTTCCAACAAAAGGGAAGCAAATTAGAATGCAAACCCATTTCCCACAGACACAAAGCCTCCTGTTGTATGAAGGATCATTTTGTATTGAGAGTAAAGGTTAATCTCTGATTGACTTATGAAAATAAAATGGTGGCACACTGTTTCGACAAGAATAGGTGCAGTGGAGAAACAGAAAATAAATAACAGAAATGGGATGGATGACTATTCAGCAAGAAGAAACAGGTCGAGGGTTGAATATGGGTTTAAAGGTTGAAAGCAGATGTTGCAGCGCAAATATACTTTATGCACCACTATGAAGACTCTTCTATTCCTCCACCTTCTTCATAGGTTTTTTCAAATCTTTTAAAGGCTTATAGCAGCATTTTTACAGAGTTTATGAATGCCTTTCAAAATTTTACTTTGGAGGCTTTTTTTTTTTACTCAATCCGCATGCAGTCATTTTTAGTACAGTATCTGATCATTTGTAAAGCCTATAATGTTTGATAAATCCATTCCATTCCAGTTGCAGCATAAAAGGGCCCCTAAACTCCAAAAATGAACCAATGTTGTGTCTAGACATAACAGCAACCCATTTTTAATAAAACCTTAGATATTCTGTTACCAGCAGGCAGTCGCAGATACATAATTTTTCCATTTATTGGAATTCACGAAAAATATAAATAGCATTACAGCACCAACAAAGTCAGATTTTAAAGAACTACCAGCTAAAAAAGTGTTTGATGTTCAGTTGAATGATGATGCATCTCTTAGGTCTTGCATCAGGATGTTTGGCCATTTCCTAAAGACAAATGTTGAGGTATGTCTACTGTGTAGACATACCTCAACATTTGCTGTGCGCTGTTTGGATACACCACAAACGATGCTTTCATGGACACAAAAAAACTGAAAATTTTTTCAAAAACAGAAAAAAAAATAAATAAATAAATACAGCCAAAGTTCAGATTACATTTTGAAAAGCTTTAAGAACTACGGACTAGAGTCTTCTTTCTCCATTCTACCTGAGGCAAGCTACACGCATGCAGGTACATTGATGTGAATAAAATCTCAGCAGGTTAAAAAGGATCACTAGTATCACTATATCTCGATGTATGCCTTGGAGTTTTGATTTGTTTTATTACATCTGACATAGAAAAAAATTATGCAAAAACAATGAAAATCTCTCTCTCCAAGACAGAAGAATCCATTAATCAAATCCTAAATATTTAGCTTCTTACTAACCAATCCCTTATTGCTCACAAATAATTTAATAGATTTCTCTCCCCAACACATTCAGGATTAAGATGCACACCTTCACCCACATCTTTCCTCTGCCACTTTAGTCTCCTTTTGTTAATTTCCCTTGCAGCGCATTCTGCTGTGTAATATGGAAAATAAGCTGTCCTTAGAAGTCACTGCATTGAATATGTTAGGGAAATACAATAAAATACAGGGCTGCATGTACACGGGCCCGCAGAGATGGGGGATACAGAGTACGAGCTGAACCTACAATTTACGAGCACAGAGACAAACAAACACGAGGGCATGGCAGGCACCTGTGAAAGAAAACAGCAAAGCAGCTGTTTATGTTTGCCGGGGAGACGCTCTCTGCTGAGCCGCGGTGAAACAAGTGTACACAGATCATATGAGATTTTCGACTGACAATAAGCGTTAGAACACAGCTAAATAAATGCAGGTAAGCCTTGTTTCCAATGAGGAGCCATTAAAAGTCAAACCTACCCTACAACTGGTGAGATTTGGTTAGTTAAGAGTTAAAATCTGTGATGCTATCTTATCACATCTGTCTTTAAAAATTACTAAGATTTAAAAAAAGACCATAAAAAAATGTCCATGAGGTCAAGTTTTTTAAAATATATAATTCCACCTATATTTATACAGGTTAATCTTAAGGAAACATGATGTCTCCCTTTCAAGAGAAGTCCATGCAACATGAGAAGAACTAACAAAATGAAAACCCCTTTTACTGTGCCTTGCAAGTTTCTTAATGTCTTTCACTTTTTCCACTACTTTTCAAATGTCAATGTATCTTACTAGGACTTTTTGTGATAAAGTGAGGAAGTAATTCAAACTGTGAAATAGAGAGTGATTTTCAGGATCTTTTATCAAGTAAAAATCTTAGAAATGTATCTGCAGAGTTTTGATCGGCAGGAAGCTGAATCTTGAAATTTTTAGATTGCAGATATTCTTACTGTTTCAGTTTATGTGAATTTATCCTGTTACTGAAGAAAGACTTTCTTTCTGTGGTGCATTGTTGGTAATAATTTCAATGAGACAATTCTCAGCTGGATCTACATGATTTGAGCTTTTTCTTTTTTTGTTTCTTTTTAATCTTCTCAGCTTTCCTACAATTCTTAACACTTTAGAATGGAGTCATTTTGGTTAAATACAAGGGGAAAAAAAGCCCTAGATGTGCTTTTATATTAAAAAAAGTGATAATGTAATCAAGTCACGCTTTTTTTTATGTGAAACTTTAAAGCTGAGTTTGTCTGACATTAAGCATCTCTAGAGAGAAGGAGGACGATGGAGCGAGAGCACAACAGGAGACCCGAGCATCCACCAGTGTGATGCCAAACAAGCCCTGCCATCTTCATGTATTGCTCCAGGGACAGCTTTACTTAAGAAGGGCTGGGCTATGTAATCAGACCCCCAGCCTGTGATTAATGTTGCTGTCTGTCTTCAGGAACCGTGCAACTTAGTACAACTTAGCACAGCTCCCCCGAGATGCTGTTTACGGCACACAGTTTCGCCCAGAGCCATGGAAATAAGTTGAATCCCTTCCACCTACAGAGCTGAGCGATGTGGAAGACTCTAATATGGTGGGAAAAAAAAAAAAAAACTGCATGATTTCTGACTGTACTTTCCGCCTAAGCTTTGTGCCATGTGTTTCTTATCAGTGGCCGGAAGGATGTTTTATTCCATTTCTGTGACTCACCTTCTAAACGACTTGTTTTGGAAAGCAAGGAGAGCCAAACAGGCAATCTGGCTCCAGTTAAACTTCCCCTGAAGTGACATGAGGCTGAGCAGAGCATGGATTTATGAAGTAGACCCAGCATCCTCAGCAGAAGCTCCCAAACCTGTCGGCACGCTTTATTAATGAGCTATTAGGTGTTTGTAGATAAACATTTTACAGCGCCGGCTTAGTCAACACATACTCAGGGAAAGAAAAGTGTGTCTGGACTGGGAGTCTCCACCTGCAAGGGAGCCCATCCATCTGCTGCCACCACAGTGCTATTCATTTTACCAGTCAGACAGATTTACACCTTTTGTAGTTAGTCTGACATGCTTATTGATACAATAAAACACCTAAAATAGAAAATTGAAAAATGGTGATGCTCTCCTTCTGCACTTCAGCTATAAATTAGCTGCAGAATGTCAACTGGATCAGTATGGATTAAAGAATATCCATATCTCTGCTTATTTTCAGGGTGGCATTGATGCGCAATGACCATCTCCAGTGGTCATTGGGTAGGACACAGCATGGACAGGTCACAGGGCAACACACAGATACACAGGACAAACTACCAGGCATGCAAACACACATTCTCATAACAGAAGGAAGCATAGAGAGGCCAGTTTACCTCACAGTTATGTTTTTGGGGTGTAGGAGAAAACAGAGTAGTAAGTTAGAGCTAACACAAGCACAGGGAGAACATGTGCAATTCATACAGAGAAAGCCCAGACCAGGATTTGAACCATGTGGACCTTGTTCCCACAAAGCAACATTGCTAACCACTACCCCACTACACAGCCTGAGAATTAAGACATGTCAAATAAAAACAAACAGTCTGTATTCCTCTCTTTTTTGTAGTTATTTTGACACACCCAGCAGGGTTTGGTGATTCATCTCAGTTGTCTCACCTAAATATTTTATGAAAGAAATACACACATCTAAAAATCCACTGGATTTGGTGCTGTATCAAAAAGATCCACAGTGGAAGCCATAAAAATATATGTGCATATCTACTGTTAAAACATAATGTTTCGGACAACCAGCTCTTTTCACATTACAAATTACTCTTAGAACTGTTTTTATGACACCTAAAATCATTAAAGATCCAAGTCCTTATTATATTTACATACATTCTACAAATTATGATTTTCCTCTCTTTAGGAACAGGGATCCTGAAGATCTGAGGGCAATGGAGACTATTGACATCATAAAAAGCAAATTTGGCTTTTAGTTTACTTTCAGTAATTAAGATGTCTTATTCACAAAATGCTAACAACACTTTAAGTTCATTGTGTCTGTAGTTTTATTCCACTTGTAGTTTGATTTTAAGCTGATGTTCCGAAAGTTTACTATTCGGTTTTTGTTGGAGCCATGACAGCTTTTATTTTAGGTGTTTGAATAAAACGCAAATTTTAGGATAATTCAACTTTTTAAATCGTTCTTTTCATTACTTCTAAACTTAGTTCTAATCCTCATAAATATTCCAGAATGAGTTTGCGTTACTCATCTTCAGTTTCCCCAGTGCTTCCAAACAACACTATCTGTCTTTACTCACACACATTTTTGTTTTTTCACCACATTAAGCCTGCTTTCAGTTATTTATTTTTCTTTCTGTCACCCCTGTATGTTCTTCCATCACCTACTTGATAAAAATCACCTTATGTTACCCTCGTGTATGAAATGTGCTCTAAAAATAGAGTGGTTGATATGTTGCTTGGTTCAGGGTCTTACCAAAGTCTTTGTGGGAAGACATCCAGCCAATCCCCTTGAGAGAAACGATGGCCAGCAAACCGGACCCCACGAACGAGCCGATTCCAGAGAAGAAAAAGAAGAGCCCCATAATTGCACTCTGCATAGACTTGGGTGCTGCAGAATAGGCAAATTCCAGACCTGCAACCAAATGAGATAGACTGGTAAATATATAAAGTATATATTTTTGATAAGGACTGGTGACAAAGGCTATGCACACAACTAAAACTTACATTATACTGTTATGCTTCACGAATATTCCTTGTGCTGAAAATTGCGTCTCAATGACAATAAATCAGGATAAAATATTTGTCTTTATTCATTCTTGTACCGTAACCAATTCTGTTGACAGCAACTATTCCACCTTTTTGTAAACAGTCTCTTGAGAAGAAAAGGCTTCCTTGACAGCTCATTTTCTATGGCAGAAATACTCAGGTTGGTTAGCAGCTCTTATTACTTAGTGGCTATTTTGTCAGGACACAAAAAGAACTGGAAAAACGTCTAGAGAAAGTACAAAAAAGAATGATGAGCTTGGGGACAAATATAAATTCGGAGTCTCTTCTCCCTGAAGGTATTTCTAGCCACAAGCTGACACTGATAATTTCAGAGCACCTCAAACATTTGATCTTTCAGATGAGGTCCTTAAGCTCTATCTGTCTCGAGAGATTAAGGAGATGCAGGTAAATACAAGATGTTTGCCTATTATCGCTACCTCAGGGTTATAGATACACGAAGCATTTGTGCAAATGAGAAAAGAAAATAATAATGTGAATTGACGAATGAATAAATACAGAAACTGAAGGATACTAGAGCAGAACACAAGAATCATGTTTAAATTAAACAGAGGAAAGCATGGATGTCTCCTGCACATGTAATCCCTTTCTTTACATCCTCAGCTAACTTTTGAATAGCGACGCACAAAGCTAGTGCAAAGCTTTGTAGGGGTTTTCAATTTCCAGCTCAGCACTACAGAGAGGATTCTAACATCAGGCTAAATCTTGTGAATGTACATTTGTGATGACAATCTAATACTAAAGCGATGTCTGTTGCTTTCAACCCACAATATAAACAGCTTGACCTTCATTCGCTGAAAGGATTTTGCCTAGAAAAAAAAAAAAAAAGATATGTAGAAGTCCAGGCGCTATGTTCTCCTCCTCCCCCTTTTCTGGAAGTGGCTATTAAGGTTGTTTATTGTAAAAAACAATGCACCTTTGAGTTACTGACTCGGATGAGGCAAACTTCATGCATAAAGATTCGCTTCTGTCTGACCAGGCTCGGGACTTGTGAGATTTCACACAAATTTATTCAAACAGGAAACGACATAAGGGAAATATTCCTCTTCACCAGATAAATGTCACAATTCTGCCAATTTCCCTTGAAGTAAGCCCTGTGGGATGGGATGGTCTGTGAGTGCATTTATTTTAAAGACCCGCGTAGCTTTGTTCAGTCGGATTTGACTTTCATGGAAACCATGTTTGATACGAGTGGATTCCAGTCTTTTTACAAGAGGCCTGAAACAGCGGGTATATAATACCCAACATAGTTATGCTAATCTCAGTATCCATGGAGTTTAAATTTAGAAATGATATATTTTTATGACTGTATATGAAAACATGAAGATGACTAAAGCATCTTTTAAAATGATTTTAAAAAATGTTAAATATTAATGAAGCAGAATTCCCTATGGAATATGCAAATGAATATATTGTAAGAAGAAAATCTTAACAAACTTAATTCACAAACATAAGTTCAACCTAAGACTATAAGCAGTGGCTCCAAAAAGAAGTTCAATACAAAGCAATCCAGATCTCTTATGGGAAATAAATGGCCCAAAACCAGCAGCAAAGTTCTACGCAATTTCACAGTGAAGTGCATTTCTGACAAACAAAATTTCTGGTCTTTGAATAATGACCAAAAAAAAAAAAGTTGTTTCAGTTGTATTCCAGTCTGCGATTCAGATGAGAGAGCACTTCTTTACTTTACCACACTATAGATTCAGAGAAGCAATATGCTGCTTAATTCCGTCTCTGAATGAGAAGGTATTAACAATAAACTTTGGGTCAGGGTACACAAGAAATAGGAGAAAATTCAATATCTATCTTCCAAATAATATCCAGAAAGAGTTTTAAAAGGAGTTTCAAACCAGAAGTGTACAATTTTGACCTGTTTAGACTCTTTGGTTATTTGTAGATTTAGGGGGATGGCAAACACTACTGCAGCTTCAAGAGAGGATGCAGGAAGTTGGGGTTGGGTAAGTGCATGTATTGTGAAGCATGAACCAGAAACACACTTTTTTTGCATATTTCTTAACCTCGCAGTGAAAAGTGGGTCTGAGTGCCGTAACTCCCAAAAAAATTTGCTTACAATTGCAGTGTTTACTTCTAAGTAATCCATCTTCTGTGAGTAGAAGGAAGATTAAATATATTGCCGTTGGATAAGCTTTGCTGTTAGGACTCCTGGCTTTGTGACAAAATAAGGAACAAAGGGGAATTTAAAATCTCCCAACCTCTATTCAAGCACTGTAATGTGACTGTCATTTTTGATAAATAAAAAAAAGGAAAGCAAGGAAATAACTTCCAAATATATTAATCCCCATAATGATTGAAAACCTGAGAAATAGAGAAATGTCATTGTTTTCCAAAATATATTTGCCCCTTTTCAGCCTGATGCCAGCAAATGTGATGCAACGCAGTGATAAAATGTAACACTGGGTTGCATCAATCTTTCTTTTAACATCCATCTTTAAGCTTTGGGAACTGAGGAGATGAGTTTTCAAAGCAAAATGCTTCCCTCTTTCCTGCTTGATGCTGGAATTCAGCTGTGTGTTAGGTGCCTACATTGTTTTCTATTTCCAATAAATAAAATCTTCTTAGTTTGTCCCAGATTTGAAGTGCGGACAGGCTAATTTAGTACATGGTCACTTGTTTTTATATGTGTAGAAAGTAATAGCAGATCAAAGTCTAAGAAATGAGTAAAGACTTCAACAAAATAGTTGTTTGGAGGTAAACATGAATATGGAGGCTTTATAATGTGATAAAAAAGGTGGAGGAATAAATTTATTCTTTATAAAACCCAAGAAAAATTACAGATATGTGAACCAGGCGTGCATGATTAGAACATAGCTTACACAGCATTTTAAAGATTTGTCGTGTTTAAACCTCAGGTATTTAGTTTAATGTGTTCCTGACTGCCGACGTGAGATTAAACACCATCGCGAGATCGAAAGAGTTTTCTGATTCCATTACAAAGTGCTACGTTTTTATCTTGTTTGCAAAGCATCCTTGAGAGTTTTGAAAGACGCTTTAAATAAAACGCATTATTATTAAAAACACTTTCCAGCTCACAAGACATTGAAAATACATTCCAACGTGACCAAGTCTGTCATCCAAGCAAGTTCACCTCAAGAGCAGACAGCAGGATGTAAAAAAAAGAAATCCTCAAAACCCCTAACATCTCATCATGGAGCCTGCTGCAGACTCTTGCTAGTGTTTATATGGAAATGGATGCCTTTTTCTGGGAGGTGTACAAGGAGGAAACCTTTGCCCTCTAAGAAAATAACGAAGGCTTAAATTGGGATCCTGTCATCTTACTATCAGAAAATCCCCTCTGATTTCTAGAGTGACTCAGAAGGTGCTCAGGAAAAATGTGAGACCATATATAAACAATGATGATGATGAGTCATTAATAACGCAGTTCAAAGGCAATCAATTATCTTCTTTTTTCCAGAAATAAATTAAAAAAAATTTTTAGACATCAGCATGCACACATTTCTTACTAAAAGAGCAAAAATCTTAAATGTTTTTTTCACATGGCTGTATGTCAGGATGTGTCTTTTGAGTTGTAAAAGGCTTGACATCCAGTACTTCAGATATTACCAATGTCAAGAAAGAAAAAGACTCGTGGTATTATCTGTGAATACAGCTTGTATGTATATAAGTAGAATTATATGTGCGTTGTTTGTAAGCATGCCCTGCGACAGACTGGCGTCCTGTCCAGGGTGTACCCCGCTTCTCGCCCGGAACGTTAGCTGGAGATTGGCACCAGGACCCCTCCCGACCCAACTAGGGACAAGGGTGTTAGAAAATGGATGGATGGATGATGCGTATGCCGTGTGCTTTATGTGTCAACACTGAAGCTAATTGAAAACTGATGGGAAAGAATGGCTTAATTCATTAAACCGTGTACATTTTTATGTGTTTGCGTACAGTATCTGTGTGGACAATATACCCATTATGTGAAGTAAGTCACTTGCCTGGAGTGAACCTTCCCTCAGTTCAACTGTGAAATAGTTTCCTAATCCATACTTTATTTGTAAAATGCTTCATTGCTGCACAGTGTTATGCAGCAGGGCAAGAAATTCAGGATAATCACTCATCAATTGATGTCTTAGGATGTTTGCTCTAGATAACAACCCACAGCTACATTTAGCTGGTGGAGCCTGGCAATGAATCAAAGTGCTCAATACACTTTTACTGAAATGTGTTTCAGTAAATGGCATAAACACATCAGTGCGAGGTAAAATCATGCAAACGCAAAAAAGTAAGTCGTTTCACTCAGTCATCCTGTAATTAACATTTGTTTGCCTCGCCAGAGTTAAATTAGAGTTCATAACACCCACAGTGCCTTGGAAAAGTATTCATATTCTGTTTCAGATTTCTGTTGCACTAAAACGCAAACTTGGATGTATTTTATTGTGACTTTAGGTTATTGACAAAACGAGAAATTCTTTAAATTGTGAAACAGAAGAAAAAAACAACAACACATTTTTCAATTTTTCCCACAAATAAAACTCTGAAAGTGTCAATCGTAATTTCATTTATTTACCTGGGTAAGAAGAGCACTAAAAATAAAGTTAAAAATGTGGAGTTACTAAAAGATGAATACTTTGTGCTCTACCTAAAGTTTTCCATTTTAAGAAGATTCTAACTTGCTGGTAACATGACGTCTGGAGCCACACAAAGTCAGTTCAGGTGCTGCAAATGACCCTCAGGTCGCACAATGGATACACCAGTGAAAGTCCAGACCTGAATTGGACGTGGAAAAATTATGTTCACAGATGTTCTACATCCAAACTGACTGAGCTTGAGCTGCTTTAGTGAAAAATGGGCAAAAACTTTAGTCATCTGTGCTAAGCTGATATAGATGTCCATAGCATAGTCTCACAGCATAAGTTGATTTAACAAAGTATTGACTTTGAGAGACTGAAAACACATGCAAGTCACTGATATTATTTGTAAAAGAACTTTGGAAACCATGTATTCTTTACTGTATATTTTACTATTACATCTACTACATAAAATCCCAAGATTTCCTGAAGTCCCTGAAGGAATTTGGGTATAAGAAATGGGATTTTTACAAGGCAAAGTAAATTCAACACAAGATATCAAACAACCATACCTGCAATGCTTGCGAAGATTTCGCTGATTCCTATCAGCACATATTGAGGCACTTGCCACCAAATGGGTAAATTTGCAGCATGGAAGACAACCTTGCCAAGCACCTGATCTATGGTACCATTCGATTTAACGATTTCAAGGCGTTTGGTCTCCAGGATACCTGAGCGGGTGAACACAAGAAAGAAGAAGACAACAGAAAAGAGTTACTTACCGTATATGCATTTGTGGATGAATGTAGCACAGTTGTGTAAGTCAGAAATATGTAGCCAAACACAAAATACAGTAATTCAATAGCAGTTTGCTGGGGATTAAGTTTGTTTGACTTTCTTCCTACTACTTCATTAAAAGCCCATCTGCGAGGGTAGAAAATAATGCAACACTGCAGACAGTTCAATAATAACAAGTAAGCAGTTGCCATCATTTGGTGTCTGCTCCCTAAAGCGTCATTCGATTAATATTATCGTGTGACCAGCGGCTATTTTCAGATAACTCCCAGAGACAGCCTCCTATCATAGCTACACTTAATTCTGTATTTGAGGAGAGTTGTAGACTTGTAATCCGGATATCCAATAATACCAGCTGTCCATCTCAGGCAGCATGGCCGCTGGGCTGCCCAGAGCAAGTCTCACAGTATAAACACACATCCCTATTTTTATGTTTACCTTAACTAAAAATCACATATTAGACGTGTCAGAGTGATTCTTTGCAATACAACTTCAAAGCTGTTAAATAACATGGTTTTAGTTACCTGAAAGCTACTGAGCCACAATTAGTCCATAAACAAAAAATGCGCTAAAATCTGTCATCAAAGCTGACCTCAATATGTGGCAGAAGTCTTGCTCAGAAAAAGTCACTTTGTGCTTGACAACGTGTCAACCATCTCTACACTGCATATGTGGTCCAGCTATTCTCAAGCCCAGACATCTGTCAGCACATGTACGGTGAAACCTCGTGAAATGCTGTTGACAAATTTGCACAGATTTCATACACAAGGTGACAGAAGTGATTCTAGCACTGAGCAGAGCCGGTGTGCTGGAGAGGTGGGCAGAAATTTAATGGGTTCAGCTGACTATTCAGTGAGCAAGAGATGTCACACTGGGATTTCCACTACTTTCCATCCGCTGGCCTCTAAACAACATGATTTCAGCTAATAGAAAGAGGAAAGATAAGTACTCGGGACAGACGTTAAGCCAACTGAGGTGTAACAGAGTTGTAAGGCAGCTCACTGGGGACATTGTGTCTAACTTAATAAATGTGAAGCAAGGATATGTCCGACGAGCAATTATTCAGATGAACGGCAGATAAAAGATTATTACGCAGAGTTTCAATTATATTTCAAAGTGCACTGCAATGCATAGATTTGATCCTGTTGTCTGCTTTGACTCGTAAAATCCAGGTTAGAACTGTTTTTGCACTGAAGTCGTGTGTTTATCTTCTATTCTGTGACCAATGCTCAGACTACACCACCATTCGAAACCCTTTCTCTCCACCGCCTGAACTCAAAATTGCTTTCTCCAAGATTTAGATTTTATTTTGCTGGAGCTCAAATGCAAAAGTACCTTTTTTTTTTTTTTTTTTTTCAAAAAGTCAAATGGGAAAAAAGAAATAACTGAAAAGCTTTCAAACGTTGAAATGAACATGTTGCAGCAGCATTCCTTTCAGAAACCAGCCAGTCCTCTGAAAAGTAAATGTTTGCACATTCCATTTTTCTGAAGAGCTTTTATTATATCATCCTGATGGAAAAAGATAATTTTTATAGACAAGAGTAGAACATATGAAATGAGAATTTTCATCTCTTCTCAAGAACATTAAGCCACAAAAGGGGTCTTGTTTTTTCACAACACCAATGTTACTGTCCAACAATTAATTAAATCTATAAATCTTAAATTTAGAAAAGAAAATTATACAAATATTAAGTTCTAAAAGTTAAATAAAAAGAGGAACCTAAGCAGTTAAAATTGGCTTTTTACAGTGCAAGTAGTCAGTTTCTACAAAAAAAAAAAAAAAAAACGCATTTTGAAAAGCAACACAATATAATTTTTCTGCTTGATTGGATCTGACTGGTGACACCATCTTTTTCCAGTCACTGAACGTACCATATCTCATTTAGCCACCACCAACAACAAACTTCAGGAAGAAGCCTAGGATAGCTAATTTCAGTAACAGTCCTGTATCTAAAATAAAGTCCAGAGAAAAAACAGAAATATCAGAAGCTGTTCGTAAGGTATTTTCTACAGCACAATTAAACATGTTTGTAATTTCTTTAGGCTGTGAGAGAGCGAGAGAGAGCAAGACTTTCAGAAGATAACAAGAAGTCTAAAAATACTAAGGCAAAGTTTCACTGTCTTATACTTTTGAGGGTTCAACATCTGCCTGTCTTGTAATAAGCTGTTTATTGTGTATTCAGAATACAGAATACATGAATTCACAATCACAACATTCACAATCAGTTATTGTGAATGTTTGCATTCTCTTGAATATACACATGGACACTACAGGTTTTGTGATGCTAGTTGAACTAATGGTGGTAGTGCGTAATTTCATCTCAAAAAATATTTTGAAATTGTTTTAAAACAAAAATACAAACATCTTCAGGAGACCCAATATAATTAATTATTGACCAGAAAGAAAAAGAAAAATATCTGTTCCTATTTCTGTTCCTATTTCTTATATTGCAGAAGCCAGAAAAAAAGGAACTATCTAAAATTCGGAATTGAAAAGTTAAAGCCTGACAAAAAATGGAGATTCAAAATTGCCCAAAAATATCTGATTAGTCATCTCTACTCTTGCCATCTACGAATGCTGATTATTAGGACTGATACACAACACATCACCACCATATGACAACCAGGCGATTATTTTCTTATCATATGCCCAGTTACAAAAAGTGTTTTTTTTTTTTTAAAACACAGAAAGCTTACCAAACAGCAGTTCACACCTCAAACAGGCATTAATAGAGGTGAATTATATTATCAGGCAATTTAGATCTTATTATTTATATTACAATATTGAGTTGTTGGTTCGCCTGATGTTAACTTACCTTTGAATTTAATTGGAAGCACACTTTTCTAAATAACTTCTGTAAAAGTGTAATTAAGGAGATGTTTAATAGTTTTCCTACAGAAAGCAAATATTTAAAAGTCACTAATGACAGAAATTGTTAAAATACCATGTACAGGTTGTTGGTCGGAGAGCATTTAATTAAAATTGACTCCACAGAGTGTGGCTGATTTGCCTTTCTCTACATTCAATCTTTGTCCTTCTCAAAACATTGAAGCCTTAATTTTTGTTGTAAAGTGAGAGATAATATTGTGATTTATGAACAGAAACTATCTCTAGATCCACTGAAAAAAAGCACACTAAATGTAATTGTTAATTGAAGCATCATTAGCCGCACACTTAATCACAGATTTTCTCTCATAATTTCCATCTTATATTTTCAGTCACTGTTTCAAAAACCTCCCAAGACAATATCAGGAAAAAAAAACATCACAGTGGAAGTCCAGATTAAATGAAAATGTTGTAAACTCTGCTCTAGCCTTGTTCTTTGGCCTATTTAGGCAACAGCATAATTGAGAAAATATGTGTGGGGGCACTCACCTGCTGCCACGGCTGACCACATGACAAAGAACATCCCTACAGCAATCCTCTTCAGAGAGGAGGGCAGCAGGCCACGGCGCTTCAGGATGGGGTCCACTACTTTGTCTTTAAGAGGGATGAGCATGAGGATGAGCACTGCGTCAAACATGGTGAGCCAGGCAGCCGGGAAGGTGAACTTAATCAGGAAGAATCCGGATGAGAAGAGATGAGATAAAAATGTATAAGAAGCAACAGAGCACAAAAACAAAGGAGACTCCATGTGCATTCCAACAGTGTTTGTGTACACATATATGCATCCACAATAAGCAAGCAGGTTCCAGATTTGATACTGCTTTGGCACCCCCAGGTGGTCAAAACCAAATACTATTTAATGGAAAAAATAAAAAACAAACAAAAAAAAAACTATTAATTGAATTTACAGGAATAAAAACCCCACAGTCAAATGGATCTAAGACGTGAACACATTGTAGGATTATTATTCCCAGAGGCTACAGCTGCAACACTGATAACACTGTTGTTTTAGCTGCAAATCCATTAAAACCCACTGCAAGCTGTATTGTTCATCCACAGTATGTTCCCTAAATCTGAGAACCAAAAAGTTTAATGTTTAAATTGAATATCTGAATTACTAGATGGAACAAAAATATTTACAGTAACTGTTAACACACAAAATGTTTGCTACTTCAAGCACAATGTTGTTTTGTTCAAAATAAAATTGCAAGTTGTTAGACCACATAACATATACAAATCTATGTTGGCAATTTAAATTTCAGGTGACATGGAAGCCTTATATGTGCCTCTTATTTAACAGACTGATATATTTTTTCTCAAACTGAATTCCCCAATTCTTGGATTAATTGATGAATTTATCAATCTGTTAATAGCACATGACCATATATGAGCTTTTAAAAAAGACCACTTTGCCAGGTAACACCAAAAATGTTGATTGAAGGATGACAGTGTTCCAATAGTTCAAAATGTCTTTTTTCTTGCCAAGAAATTTACACATGAAAAAAAAAAAAGAAAAAAAAAAACACAGGGAAATAACAGTTCTAAATGAAAGTTTATGCACAGGAATTATGAGTCTCTTTGCTGGTAAAACCGGGCTCAGTAGTCTTTCCCTATGACATTTCACAAGTTTAAAACACGCCACACTTTTTCATTCTTTCGCTGTATAAGAAACATATTTTAGTAATTTATATCTAAGATCTAAATCTACAATAATCACCATTAAGAAGTAGTTTTTGTTGTCGTTTTTAGTTATTTTTACCAGTAGATTGACAGGAACATGGCTGCACAGTTGGTAGCACTGTTGCTTTGCAGCAAGAAGGTCCTGGGTTCGATTCTTGGTCCGGGGTCTTTCTGCACAGAGTTTGCATGTTCTCCCTGTGCATGCGTGGGTTCTCTCTGGGTACTTCGGCTTCCTCCCACAGTCCAAAAACATGACTGTCAGGTTAATTGGTCTATCTAAATTCTCCCTAGATGTTAGTGTGTGTGTGCATGGTTGTCTGTCCCATCTGTCTCTGTGTTGCCCTGCGACAGACTGGCGTCCTGTCCAGGGTGAACCCCGCCTCTCGCCCGGAGCGTTAGCTGGAGATGGGCACCAGCACCTCCCGACCCCATTAGGGACAAGGGTGTTAGAAAATGGATGGATGACAGGAACATGGGTTGTGAGAGAGGGGGAAGACATGCAGCAAAACTCAATGTGCCAAGACTCAAACCCACAACAGCCGTGTTGAGAACTGAGGCCTCTGCGCCACTGCCACGCCCTTTATTGAATATTAAGTGCTTAATAAAAGCACTTCTAGAGATTCAAAAGAAACTACGCTGAAGCCCATAATCCTCATCTCTGGAAAAAGAAATAGTTTTGACCTAAATTTATATTTAAATTATCCAGCTCTTTAATGTTACATTAATGAAGATACCAGAATCTCAGCCGATTTTAAGATGAATCATCGGTATGGGTTCCTGTTGCCTTGAGGAAATAGCACCTTTTAAGTCTAGCCACTTAACCGTCAGGTGAGCTGAGGGAGAGAAGTCCCAGAGGCATCGAATCTTACTTCCCTTTTAAAGTCAACAACTGGCGAGGTTGGAAGAAGAGACAGCTTACTTCCTCTTTCAATACCAACAATATTTTAGACATGAGAAGTGCAACCTGAGCTCCAACAAAAAGATCAAAAAAATAAATAAAAGTTTAAGAGTATTACAACAAATAAAAACTAGTTGTAGTTTTGTGAGAATATTAATGTAAGCTTTAAGGACTATGAGCTATTTTTTGTTGTTTCTTTTTAGGTGTTTCACTTCACATTTTCTTTTAAAGGTGTGTTGAAGCGTACAGTGTAATCAGTGTCATTGCTGTGAAACCTTTGTTTTTTGAGGAGTCATGTTTCACGCGTAGCTGCGTAGGGACCCATCAAAGTCCTGCAGAACGCAACAGACAAGCCGTGTGAGCGAGTTACATCAGCTACAAATCAGCGGGAACCGTCAGACGGAGGCGCTGCAGCAGAGGAACACAAACACAGCCAGGTTGCTAATCTGTGAGGTATTAGTCTGTGAAGTTCTGACTTAATCCCCAAGGCATTACAAGCCTTTCCTGCTGCCTCCAGCTGTTGCATGTCAGAGACCAATTGACTTTTTTCTTCTTCCCTCGAGAGCGAAATATCTGGTTTGAAAATATTAATCCAGAAACAGGTGGTGTTTTGTGTGTTTATTATTATTACTGCATTATGTTCTATCTACTAAACAATAAACATAATCTTGGACTAAGGCTGTTTTTATTGTTTGTTACCTGATGAGAGGTGTCCACTGAGATGTTTGAGGGTGTACCAGGAATCCTCAAATGGAAGCTCTGCAGAATATATGTTGTCTGCATCTGCAGCACAATAAGGAGATTAATGCCAGCATAAAGCAACTCTCCACTTTATGATCACCAGGCTCTCTGGTGCAAAGCTGGTTCTCTGCAATCTTGAAAAAGAAAATAATCTTCCCTTATTTTAACATGTCTGTTTACTGGAAGCCAGCACGATCAAGATAAAGTCCTTTAAATTGTTCCACTTGTGAAACATAGATTAGTCTTACCTGGAAATACACTGTCCAGTATGGAATAAGGGCAAAGAAAACTGGAAGGATTTTCACTAATGCTTTCACTTCCTCTACTTTTTCTTCCGGAAATTTCCCTCCATAGGTCAGTTTTGCGGTGTCGAGCAGGGTGGGTTTATTGCTAAAACAGAATTAGAAATGAAATAATTTAAATACTAAATGACTGAAATGTGAGTAGTAGCATAAATTAAAAAAAACATGTTATACATAGAATATGATGAAATTACTCTCAACTCTTAAAATGGTAGATTTAATCATCTTTTTCTGAGTAAACCTTACCCTTTAATAAAAGCACTTCTAGAGATTCAAAAGAAACTACGCTAAAGCCCATAATCCTTATCTCTGGAGAAAATTCCCTAATAAGGAATTTTTATAAGGCTGCGGGATTGTCCAACTTAAAATATTCAATGTCAAGTTTTTGAGACGTTTGTGGTACTTTGGTTCAAAGTCAAGTTTCAGCTCTTTAGGATAACTTTTCACCACAGGGAACAAAGATGAATACATTGACCAGCTGTGGGGGGGAAAGGCACACACAAAGGAATTATAGAAGGGGATCAAAGAGAGATTTAAGATAAAGGTCTGCTTTAACATACAAAAGCTGCCTTGAAGCTCATGAAAAACTCTCCACAGAAAAACACCGAATACACAACTGGAAATGTGGAAATCCCAGAGACATAAATAGTTGTTACTGTTATTTTCTGCTAATTATTCCAATAATTTACAATTAATGATGATTCAAATTAGTCTTTGAGATCCTTTTTGGCTAACAGCCTAATACTTTGATGGATTTTATGGTTTCAACAGTCCAACAAATTTGTTTCCTATCAAATTTAGTTTTTCTTATCACTAAAGAAATACAGAAAAAAAACACCAGTATGAGCACTCTTACCGAAGCAGGTTTGGTTCCTTTGGTTTCTGTGAGAAGCAAGCAAAGGAAAGGATCTTGACCATATCTGAGAAGGCACTTCCGTCGGCGGGCTTTGTGATGAAAACGGTCCGTCCCAGAACAAAGACCAGGAAGGAGATCCCGAGGCACACCGCCGGGATGATGTAACCAACCTCAAAACTGTAATTCTGCTGGATGTATCCCACACCTCCCAGAGAAAGGATAGCTCCTAAGTTGATGCACCAGTAGAACCAGTTGAAGAATCTGCGCGTGGCCTCAGGTCCTTTGTCTTTGACCTATGGTCACAGACAAAACAGAATAAAAGCAACTAGTTGATTTGCAAATGCATTAGTTTTAGAATGTGTTAACAGAGAATAGAATTCAACTTTATTGTCATTGCACTGTCACAAGTACAAGCAACAAAATGTAGTTTGCATCTATCCAGAAGTGCTATACATGACATAGATATTTATTTACAGGTGTACAAAAGGCAAGGAGGTATGCAGAAGAGTAATGGCAAGAAGTTGTAACAGTCCGTGATGTGTATGTGTGTGAGGACAGTCCATATGTTATTGTTGTGGGTGGGTGTAGGGGAGTGCAGTTCTTATAGTTTGTGTCATGAGCGTGACAGCTGTGGGAAAGAAGCTATTCCGGTGCCTGGTGGTTCTGGTCCGTAGGCTTCTGTAACGCCTCCCGGAGGGCAGGCGTTACACTCCGGTAACGCCTGAGGGTAACGTCAGGCGTTACCGAAGTCACGTTTGATGACTTTTCAACACGTCATCAAACGTGTTGAAAAGTTTCATAACTTTTCAACACGTCATAAAACTCCCTTCTATTGGATTCTCCCTGTTTTATGTAGCATTGGAAATTATGTCCCTGTGTGGTCTGACTGACAACACTTTATGAACTGTCCTTTAAGGGAGATGACAAATGAAGAAATCTGAGGCTCCAGCGGCACTTACATGAAGCTGTCATCATTCACCCGGCAACCAACATTTCAACCAATTACTCAATCCGATATCAGACAATCTGCTCCGTTTCTCCATCTCTCTCAAATTGCCCAAATTGGATACTGTCACTGCTTTTTTGTCAGTGCTGTGCACAGCTCTACCTTGGGTTTAATGATCTGTAAACCTTTAGACAAACACCGCCTAACTTCAGAAGCTTTCACACAAGTTTCTTACACAAACACCTGAAGGCAGCTTTAAGGTGCCTTGTTGCTATCCAGATGTTTTGTGAAAGCATCGACAAGGCAAAGGGGGTTGAGGTCAGGTCGCTCATGTTGCGGTCTAGACTCCCCAAGCAAGGTAGTCACAGCCCAGCATCAGCTGACTGGTTTAAGGGCAAGTCGGCTTCGCAGGTTGAGGGAGTGGTCTAGTAATAACGTATAGTTGGTGCGACCAGCCAGCCACAGGACTCACAAGTGGAAGCGAGACTGAGAAAATCTTTCAGACAAGGGAAGAAGTCAAGATATATAATCTAAATTTGAAGCATTGGCTCAGCCTACACCAGAATCACTACCCTATGTTTCTACGGCATTCTTACTTTAAAAAGAAAGGTGCAGGAAGACCAACAAACATTTTATGCATAGTGCACCTCGTATCATCCTGCACCTAGCAGCTTCCTTCCTGGAAACTCACAATTGTGCAGGATAGCGCTGCCTTCACTCGCAGTGTATGAATAGTCAGTCAAGCATCGACAAAAAAGTTCCATAGACAGAATCAGGTAATCAGGAAGTTAAAGTGGTTGTATTCTAAAGCAAAGGTCAGAACACTTTGCCTCCACTTTTTACCTACTCACCAAAATATACCTGTCATTTCTGGTTTATGGCCTCATGAATGACCTCTAACGCAAAAAAAGATATGCCTTGTCAGGACAGGGCAGCAGTGCACTTTCTATGTTTGTTAGTTTGTTGGTTTAAACCCATTGTTTTTGTTGTCACAGTCAGCGTTTCGCAAAAGCAGAGCAAACGAATGCCCTATAGGGAAGAATTGTGCAGTGTAATATTGGTTGGTCGTTCATATTCTAATTTATTGTAAAGTTGGAGATCACTAAACACTTGTCAGATGAAACGTTGTAGTCAGACTTGTCTATTATGGACTTCCTTTATGGATTCCTATTATGATGCTAAGCAGATGTGATCTGTTTAACATAAGAACTGCAATGATGGTTGTCCACCTTAGGAGAAAGTATTACATTTAAAGGAATACTCTTCATATCACAATTCTCCTGAAACACGTGAGATGTGAAAGTACCTGAGGCTTGTCAGGCAACATTTTTCATGTTAACTACTCTGAGTCTCAACAGTGGTTGGTCATCTGAAAAAACAATCAATACACCTTGGGTACTTTGCACACAACACTGATGTTCAATGAAAGGAAAGGTTTGAACAGACTACTGAAACACTGTCAGAAGATGAATCACAAACTTGGAACAAACCAGCACCATATGTTGTGGTTGTTTCTTAAGGAGCTGGCGCTCTGTGAGGTCATAGTTGTATGAAGAATCTGGCACTTGCCAAATCTCATTAAAACAAGCAGCAGATTTTCAACTGCTATGATGTGTATGACTATTTAAAAGTGGCTAAAAAGTTTTATCTAGAAGAGATAATACAAATAGGCCTGTACAGGGCCAGGATGGGTTCTATTAGTGGGATGTGAGCCAGGCTCAGATTAGGGGGTTGGTTCAGTAGGGAAGAAGTGAGTACCTTAGCTACGGTGCCCAGATCTTCTTGACAGCGTGTTAAAGTTCAACAGTATGCCCCTGATACTGGATGAGTTAGCTCACAAATGGCTCAACATTTGTGATCTATATGAAGTCTATATGAAGTCACTAGATTATTTTTTCTGGCTAAGATTGTTGTAAGTCCTATGCATATTGCACTTCCCTGAAAAGAGGTGGGAAACCCTTATGAAAATGTTTGCATCATTCTTGCACTTAGTTTCTTTTGAACAGACATGTTTGACCACAAATGCACTTATTTACTAAGGGTCATCTCAACAGCATCATAACATTTGATCTTTCAAGCTTTTACTCCTCCATTATGCAAAAAAGGAGGAAAGGACGCAGCATTATCTACACCCAGTTTATGTGCTTTTCATCTACGTACGACAACCACACAAAACACAAACTGCTGTGATCTGGCATTTGTGTGGATTACAAATCTCCTGAAGACATCATAAAAAAAACAATTACCACAAAAGTGACATGAAAATGGCATCAAGGTAAAGTATCCAAAAAATGATCCACATTTGATCCAAGAAAGTGATATTTTTAAATGTAAGATTTCAATGAATATCTAAAGCTCAATTGGGATGGCAGAAAATAAATATGCACAGTATATATAGAGTTATTTTTCACAAAGATTGAAGATTGTGAAGCAACCAACCCACATTACCTACACTGAGCTTTCTAAAAGAACTCACAAGAACATCTTAAATCAATTTGGAAAACGGCTTTTAAAAAAATCTATGAAAACTTTAAATGGGAGAAAGTACAATTGTTGTCATAGCAGCACCAATTCACTTCATATTGAAGCACAGGTTTAATATGAATATCCAATAGAGAGAGAGATTCAGTAAAAAAAAAACAGAATCTGGTTTTCTACAATTCTTGTGCAACATAAGTTACAAAGAACTGAATTAAAACATTTCAAATGAGAAACACAGTTTATTTCTGAATAAATACTGCTGCCAATTTTACTCAGGCAAGGAAAAGGCAAACTTAAAATACAGCACTGATTATAACGGTCTATCAAGCAAATATTTATTTTTTATGGAAGTTATTTTTCTTATCAATCCTGTATGGTAGTCTTTGAAAAGATAGCTCTGCAATGCAGTGATCCTCAACTCATTTTTTTTTCCTCTTTCATCTCTTTGTTAACTACACAAAAGCTGTCAGAAGAGACGTCTCTCCTCTTGTCCTAAATATAACTATAAGAGCCTAGTGCTGTTTCTGAAACATTTAAGAGGAAATAATCAGTTATTAATTCAGAAAAAAATGTACTTTAACTGACAAATCTTAGGATTCAATTCAACTAAAAGTAGCATTGACAAGTTAATGGACCTTTTATGAAGATTTGTCTGACTGACACTAATAATAACTGAATCATTTCATTCACTTCACTGTCAAATGCCAGTGTGCTCTGTGTGTTTAAACATGGTGAAAAGAAATCGTGACATAAATGTAAAAAATGTTGCAACAGGATCAAGTATTGTTTAAAATTAACAGCACCAACTTCCTTTGGAAGTATTTATACACACTTTGGGATATTGTGTCAGGATACAATAATCCAGTTAAGTAACTCTCAGCTTTCTTAGAGCAAGTTCTTTGAATAATGATATGTCAATTCTTACAGCCGCAGAGTGGAAGTACACAGAGTCTTACAAAAGTACACATAGTGGAACTTGTTCGCATTTTCAGCTTGGTTAGTTCTTGACAATATCAATGTCAAGAACTAACCAGAGATCAGGGATCAACTATTAATGACGTAAACTCTTAAGTGTCAAATGCTTAGTTAGTTGATGAATCCATGAAGACAAAGGTGTCCTCAGGACGTTTAAGGGGTATTAATTTAGAGATACATTTTTAAGTAATTTTCCAAACGTTTAACAGCCATAATCTGAAAATTGTAAAAAGCATGGCACAGCTGCAAACCTACCTAGCTGACATTTATATTATACTGTGCATACTACGGTATGCTCAAATTAATAAATTAATGGATGAAAAAATATCTTTAAAACATTCAACCATATTTTTTTTATACAGAACTACCATATTTTGATTTTATCTAAAAACCATAAGCAAAAAAGACTTTCTCACGTTAGAGTAACTAAGCTTCTATATCTATCTCTCATTTAAATCAATACATTCCAAGAAGGGCTTTTAGATTAGTAAAATTGAGGTATTATTTATCATTAATCTAATTTAAACTTTTAAGTCTCATAAGCTTCTGCTCTAATATTCAAAAGTATTTCTCTTTCAGGACATAAAAAAAGTTGCAGATGCTTGTGAATCTAGAGGAGATGTTTTTAAGAGACCCATAAATTGCTCAACCAACTATCAGTCTAGCATCACTCCTGAAAGCTGAACTTTAGCCACTAATTTTATGTTAGTTATCCTAAGATAAAATACTAGTCTTTCAGAGAAAGTGTAATACAGTACGTGGAAAGTATTCACAGCAATTCACTTTTTTCACAGTTTTTTGGCGCGGATGTATTTTCCAGGAACATAGTGACATTTTATAGCAAAAAATCCAGTTCACTTAATAAAGAACAGTACAGAGGGGTTATCCAAGTCTCTTACAAGCAGAAGTGTTTGTAAAAACTGATTGTAAAATTGAAAAAAATAAATCTTTAACACTGATAACAAAGGTGCATCTGAGTTCACACATACATTTACTCTATCACCTGTAATTGATCTGATATTCCTAGAGATGTAGCTAACATATAGAGCCTTAATTTGTGAGCAATATTTCAAAAGTGCTTTCATTTCCAGTTGTAACAAAGAATTTCCATTTTTAAAGGCACTTACTTCCCTTTTCACATGACTTTACTTAGAAATAGCCATGGTAATCAGGAGCATGCATGTCTCAGTGAAATGTCACGGCACACCAAATACTCAATCACATGTTTGATCACACACTACATACCCAATCTTACACATGTGAGGAAACTAAAAGCTCTAAAACATAGACTATAAAACACCCTTTGGGTGTATGTGTTCTGTATGTCTAACATTTTCACTTAATGTTTAACACAATTTTGTATTTATCTATACATAGCCTTCATTTGAATTTTAAGAAACTGAAAAAAGTGCAAATACATGCAGTTGGTTAATGTGTTTATGGATTAGTATGATGTTTTAGTTTTGATTAATTTAATGAAAACAAAAGAAAAGAAAACAAACCTTTCAGTATTTATTAACTAGGAATCTAAGCCAATGAGAGAAAAATGGCTGATTGATTGGTGCAATTCTACTAAAAATAATTTTACAACCTGGTTATACATGAAAACTCTGCAACTGAAAGGAGGCATATAAATGTTTCACCATGGCTGTAAAAGCCACATGTTTGAATACTGCAATAAATGAATAAATGAGGTGTGAAAACTATGGTTTATACTTTACCTGATCAGCGCCAAAGGGAGTGATGTTGGACTTCACAGTACCAACACCAAGTGCAATTAAAACCAGTCCAATGTAGATTACTGAGCCACAATATGGTCTGCGCCATGGGCAAGTTACATTTGTTGGAGTGGTGCTGTTCATACATTCAGCAGGTTGCACCGGAAATGCTGTCTCTTCTCCACATAGGTGTATCCTTGTTGAGTCTTTTGAAATAAACGGGAAAAAAATCATGCCAATCAAATACAGGATTAAACTTGAAGCAATAGTCAAGAACTTCCCAAGGCATGCGTCTGCCAGCCAGCCTCCAAACGGTGAAATCAGGTAAGTTATTCCCATGAATGTCAGAAGCGCCTGCGTGGCCTCAGTGCCTTCCCAGTAAAAAGGGCTGTTGTTGAGAAAAAGTACCAGGTTGGATGTGATGCCATAGAATGCAACCCTTTCCAAAGACTCAGCAAGTAGGATGGCAGCACACGCTAGTCTCCTTCCGTGGAAGACTGATGGTGGTGAAGGTCTGTTTCCTGAGTCCAAAAGCGGGCTGCTCTCATTGGCATCCCTGTTATCATCCATTTTCAGCTAAAATAATGGAAACAAAATTCTTCCTGAATAGTGAGTAAAGACCTAAAAAAAAAAGAAAAAGAATACAAATGAGATTGGAAGTCAAACTACCTATGCTCTATCAAAACATGTCAATAATCAAGATTTTACAAGTGTTGAACAATAAAACACCTGTCACATCAACATACAAATATAATGCATAAGCTACAACATTCTGTGCTAATATTTTTGCCACCAACTTATTGTAAAATAAAAACTATCAGAAGTGATCCAAAACGAAAGAAAATTACCACGAGAACTAACTCTAGAATGTTTTAGACATTGCCAGAAAACTTTCAGCAAATGTTTGAAGAACGTTCCTGTGTTGTCTAAAATTCTCTTAGTTGACTTCTATGAGTCCTGTATTCACCCAAGTTTGTTAAAGTAGAAAACTATTTTCCTACTGTCACAATATGGTCACTAGTTAAGCATATCATTTTTATTTATCGCATTATCTGAATTGTCCTACTAATGTTACCGTTCTACTCTTTAAAGAAGAAAAACAAACATTAAGCTAGCTGTAACACCAAAAGCGTGTGGTTTACATTACCTTTATTTATTAAAGCTCTTTCCAGCAGTCTTCAGCAACCTCAGTCACTGTAGTTGAAGTTAGCCACTCGAGTGTTTAGTTTTCGCTCGCTCGTAATAAGTTAATACTTTCGCTAAAAAGGACTGGGAGTTCACAACAACAGTGTCATAGCACTGTCGCGTGACACGCTGCTCAGTAAAGCTGTCACAGTTGCGTTCCTGAACCGATCTATAGCTAAAACCGGAAGTGATGGTCTCGTAGCAGAGCATTCAAGGAGTACATCCCTGTGATATAGAAATCTACTATTTTAGCGCATGCGGCGTACCGCCAGATAAAGGAAGTTCCTTTGAGATGATTTTATTTTATTGTTTCGTTATAGTAGTTATACGTGCTATCAACATGTTCTCTTGACAGAGTCTTTAATATTGGTCACGACACAAAAGCAGTGCCGACAGCATGTTAGTGTTCTGCTGCTATTATTACAACCATTTGTTTCCAGGGGATAATATTAGAGACGGACTTGTAAAACATTTGGAGCGTGGTTCGTCACTCTGGTTGAAAAATCACTAGTAGCATGCTGGGCTCTGTTAGCTTCATCATTCTACGTGGACGTCACGGGAACGAGTCCAGGAAATGTGATATGAGCTGGGTGTAGCAAGGGAGCTGAAACCCAGAGACCTGCCTTACCTGCTCTGTCATTCACCGGTTACAGAGGGGATATGAAATTGCTCTTTCTGGCCTGCCTTAGCCCCAAAACAGGGAACTACACGACAGCAGAGAGAATAAGGTAAATTTACCTGCTGATTCAGATAGGTGTTGGTAATTAGCTTTAGAGGCTCAGTCCCCTGGTTAACTATTAATAACCAGGACTATGTAGGTGGCTGTTCTTATGGAAATGTCCCTCTTCACTGCTAATTGGTTGTAATTAGTCAGCTGTTACCTTATGGCTCATAGTGATGCCAAACTTTAACGTGGCTTTTGGCCACTGTACCTTTTTGTTCAGTCATGTGATATTTCTCGTCATCACTGGTGGAGGAAGTAGCACATCCTTTATTTAGGTGAAATTGTTTTGTTTTGAGAAACAGCCCTGACTTAAAATGTCATCTGACCAAAATCACCTCAATAAGGTATTTTAGGTTGTGTTTAAAGCCCAAACGTGACCTGGAAAGTTAGTGCCAAGTTTAATTAGATTATGTCCACTGCTTTTGTAAGTGTTGCAGATGAGCAGTTCTCTTTTAAATACAAGTGTTGAATGTTTTTAACTGATTAACCACTAGAAAAAATAGTTACAATTAAAACACGTTAGTAAGTACATTAAATAATACAATGCAATTATGTGATAAATAAAAAGCAAAATGGTTAGATAATTTTTTTTAAAACTGATAGTCATTTTTAAAATGACTGTCATCATTTTAATATTAGTATTTAATTGTTTGTGGAGCAGTGTTAGAACGCCCACTGACTTTGATTTGTAAGGCTGAAAGAAAATAAGAAAAATGTTTAAACAGTTGCAGGTGCTTTTAACATTTTAATGAATTTCACATTTAATTACTTAGTCCTTTTTTAAATTAGTAATACTTTAAATAAAAATGACTATTTAATGTATGGATTTTCACTTTTATCTAAATGTTTACAAACATGCCTAACTCCAGCTGTCATTGGTCGAGAGTTGGGGTATACCTTGGACAGATCGATTTTGTTTTCAATCAACGTAAAATTTAATTCAAACTAGTCTAATACAACAGAACATCAAAAAGTAAAAGTATTACTTGGCAAGACTACAAACATAGACTGATAGAAAAATGCTGAAAAGTAGTTTTTATTATTTATGGTATGTTTTATAGTATTAATGAAGTTAGCCCTCTTTTATGCTGTTATTGCTTTCTGTTCATTGTCTTATGATCAAAGAATTGATCTTTTTTTCTGTGGTTTTTGCATCATTATTGGACAACAGAATCTGTTAGTGTGACAAGGTCCAACATTTTAAGTTATGCCATTACAATGCCCAACTGAATCATTAAACTATGTTGAAAAGGTTCCTGCAAGCATCATTGAACTTTATTCTCTAGAGAGCAAACATGCAAATCCTTCTCTGTTCTCTCATAGGTCAATTTTATGTTCATTTTCTGTCAAAATGTTATAAATACATTTTAGAATTAAATTGTAATAAAATACAGAAAGTTTTCTGCAAAAATGATCAAATAATGATTGCATTCAAACATGCTGTTGTACCGCACCGGAATAAAACTTTAATTTCACAACATGCTAAATTAAAAAAAAAAACACTTTAAATCAAAAAACACACGTTTAGGAAATTCTAGTCAGGTTTTATAGAGTTTGATTCATTCAGTTTGTACTTCATTATTGTAAAGTACAAAACTGCAACTGAATGTTCTCACATGTGTTTTATGTATAAGGTCTCACATTGAATCAGCAGGACACAGCTGCGAGCTAAGAGATGTGGCAGATTTTCACTCCCCCGCTGACGTGGCACATCTAGCATCCCAAAATCCTCCATTTGAGGGTGCGCTGGCAATTCATCTTTTCAAAGCTGGCAGACTCCTCCTGGGTAAACACTGACTGAGGCATCATCCGTGTCGTTGTGATCGGATCTTACTTTCTGTTACTAATATTTGCCAGAAAAACAAACATGTAATTATGTCCTTTTTATACAAAGTTTCTTATTTCTGTTTGCACTAGACCTTCGTTTACCCTTCGGAGTCATTTTTGGCGGAACGGACATAAATGAAGATGTGAAAGATGAGCAGAAGCGTGTGGTTATGGAGCAGGTGCTGCTGAAAGCCAGGTGACCCTACCGCTAACCACAATTTCAAAATGCTTGATTCCAAAGACTTTCAGTTTTTGTAGTTGAGTCAGAACACCCAGTTAATAATGAGCTCTGGCACTCTTTTTTTTTTTTTTTTTAAGGTATCAGTCGTAGCTTCGGTGCAAATAATGTAACTTATTTCTTTTTTGTTTTTTTGTTTTATCACACCTGTTGTTGTAGACGTGATGCAGCTGTCGGCATCTTGAAGTTCAAGCAAGAAGTAAATGTGGCCATCCTAATATTTTTATTCATGTCACTCCAATGAAATGTAATCATTATCTAATAATGTTTAATTATGTGATTTTTCTGAGACGTACATTGCTAGAGATGGAATGGTTCGCAAACTCCACGGTTCAGTTTGTTTTTCTTTTCCTATTTTGTCGAAACTCCAGAAATACTCAACAATTGCAATAAATAATCCACATCATCCATTTATTTAAATATAGATTATTCGTAGGTCATGTAAAAATTGGCAGTTAAAACTGGCTGCTAATGAATGAAGTGATTTTGCTAATTTGCTAACAGCTGTTTAAAGATGTTTACATTCAATTCTTACTTAGACAATAAATAATTATTAATTTCTCACTTTTTACTAAAAGTTTCCTTGAAGTTAAAATACAGTGATGTTTCACACATAACTTAATTTATGTGCATCCTGAGTTTCAGTTGTTCGGAGTGCACCGATCAATTGGCCTTATCGGCCCTGATCCAACTTCCTTAATTTTGAGTGATCGGGTATTGCCTGATATTTACATGTGAAATCAATCTTCTGCAAGAGTTTGAAAATCAGCCAGTGTCCCCCGTTTGCTCTTCCATGAGGAAGAGCAGACTGACAGCATGGCTGCTAAGTCATGGCCCACCCAGTCACGTCCGCACAAGTAGCAATAGTCACTTTGTTGCTTCTTTGTCACTATATATAGTGACTTTCTAGCAAATATATTTTAAAAAAGTGACTAGAGACAAATCTTGCAACTTTTTTATGTATTATTGAAATGGCCAAAATTGGAATGGCTTTTTAAAAATCCGTGATCTGCCAGAAAACTGCAATCGGTGCACCCAAACGGTCTCATTTTGTTGCTTGCCTGGTGAGATTTTCACTTGCACCTTTGGAAATATATTTAGTCAGAAAGCTGCTACACATAAAAAAATAAATCAACAGGATGTCCCAAATTATGATAAGTGAGCAGCGTATCAAATTTATTTATGAGCCATTCCATCTCTAAGAAATACTAACATATAAAGCTAAATCTTCTAATCGGAAGCTCAGCACACAGCATTACTTCAATTGTAGCTGAAAAATTTAATCTATGTTGAGAAAAATTTGAGGCTGAGCATTTTTTATTGAACTCCCAACTGTGCAGGTTGCGAGTTGTTTCCTTTCCTAATTTAACAGAGTACTTATCAATATCATGTGAAATGACCTGACATCAGTCTCTCGCTCTTTCTCTTTTCATGCTGATGAAAAGGGCGTGGTAGAGAACTTATCTGGGAAGTTTTAAGGGCACAAACCCCTATTGGGAGCAAATGGGGAGATCTAGCTGTTGCAGCTTCAAACATCCATGCACCTCCCACTGTTGATGCCTCCTCACGCACAGACCTTGATCTTAAAATTCGGTCACCACACAGAGCCTGTTGGGCCGCTTAATAATACACTGCCACACATGCAAATTAATATCCTCCCAGTGATTTTTGCCCTACATTTCCTTCATTTTTCTCATTGTTTTATTTGCCTGAAGCCAAAGGAAGTTTTCTTCTGCTCTTGTTTGCGCCAACAACAACATCAGGGTGCATTGTAGCCTGGATACCTGTTGCCATGTTGGTGGTTACTTTATTGATCTTTTGCGGCAAAGAAGTCACAAGATTGTCGAGATGTTTGCACCAAATACGGTATAATAGAAATTAACAAAATAATTGAATCTACATTTGTAAAATGTTAAACAGGAGTTGGGGACCAATGTTTCAAGACGGAGTTTAAAGCAGGTGTGAATTAATTTGCGGAGCACACACTGTGTGTTTTCTTGTGTTATTTTTAGAACTACTGCAGAGAAGCTCAGCAGTTCCCCTATCGAGTTTACAGATGAGATGGGTGCAGCAGTTAGCAAATATTTTATCTGGCAGTGCTAACTCAAACACTTTCAGACAAGAATGTTGAACAAAACCTGTCTGCATGTGGACACAGTGTCTATTTTAAAGTCTCATCTAAACTTGCATGTATGTCACCAGTATGACAGCCTGAATCAAACAGACCTGCCACATGCAACTTGGAAGCTGTACTTTTAAAAAGAATGCTACTTTGATAGGTGTTTCCATTAGTCATTAGGTAATGACTGGCTGTCAAAGATTTTAGCTTTCTTGTCAGTTAAGAAAATTATGCGACTCTTGTTTTTGCCAGCATTCCAGCAGTATGCAGAAGCAGCAATACTCTAAGCAGAAAACATTTGTCACTCTAATACTTTATCTGTCGTCTTATGAGGCCTTTGAGGTACAATGGCAGAAAATATAAACTTTTTAAGCCTTGCTGTGTCTTTCAATGGATTATTAGGACCATTGCTGAAATAAAAAGAAGCAAAATACTTGGGTACAAAGGAGAAAATTTTCCCCAAATAAACTCAGAAATATCAAGATTCATTTCAGATTTTCTGAAAAGAAACATGAACTTTCTCGAATGTCAAAAAATATTACATTTTCAACAAATAAAGATTAAAATTTTGCATGATTAAAGACATATGTCTATGATATTAGAGCAAGGATTTTGCTGACATTGTGAAGTCAAAAATTGTTTTAGAAAAAAACTCAGAAGTTTTCTGAGATGTAAGACACTAAGCAACAAAAAGTGACAAAAATCCTCTAAGATTCAAGTTGTAAGTTTAGGAGATGCACATCTGTTTTTTTTTTCTACCAAACTGTAAGCTCTTTTTCTGTATCATAACGTCATCTCTCAGGCACAGACGCACCATAAACACCTTGAATGGAATCCAGAATACACGCCTGAGAGTTTATCCAAGTTTTTTTTTGTAAATATCTGAAATTAATTTAGAAATTTCAGGTTCTTTATCTGCAGTGGCCAATAGATCTTCATTTGCAAAGGCCCCAGTAATCCGTCAAACTATCTTGATACTGATAACCTGACAAATCAAAACAAATTAGTAGGTTACATATCTCATTAGAACCATAAATGGACACAATTTATATAGCACTCTTTGTCATACCGCGCTTTACACTACTGCCACATTCACACAAATCACAGTCACAAATGTGTACACATTCATCACTATTACACAGATGCGTAGGGTTTTGAGTCTCGCCCAGTGGCACATCAACATGTGGCAAGAGGAAGCTGAAATCAGATCCACACCTTTTGGATTGCAAGACAGCTTTTCTATCTGTTGTAAGCTGCAACTTGTCATGAAAAATGTCTTTCCATGGTTATGCTATGTTTGATAACAATAATCAATGCATAAAAAATGCACACACAGTGCAGAACAAACCTTCCATGCTTACTTCATTTCTACAGTGGATGGAGATTGGGATGAGGAAATCATGCCAATCTCAGATTGCAAAAATCTGATTTTCTGTCAATTTTTCAATTTTACTTTCACTAATGCTGCTTTTTCCGCAAATGTCAAAATTATCATTGCTTGTAAAATGACTAAAATTCACTCATATTTATCAAAATCCTTGTTCTGATTGAGTCATTTTTGCATTTTTCCCCTCTTGTTTCTAATCAGGTTTGCTGTTGCTTTCACTGAAAAACTAAAAGAAGAGGCAGAATTTGTTTTGGTATGATCAAACCCCCTTTTCTCCCATTTGTCTATTAAATTCCTGTTATTCCTGGAGTATTTTCTCATTACTAATGCATTGTTCTGGTTACTTGCTCCATTCTAAGTTTGTTGCGAAATTTAAGTCAAGTTACAAGTGAGGATGCACAAAGTAAAGCTATTTTATTGCGTTAACAAATGCAGTCATTCAGTACTGTTAGCTTCAAGTTCTGTGTTATTTTTATTCCATCAGCCAGACCATCTGACCAGCAATTTCATGGATGGATCTGATAAAGCAAAGGCTGTCAAGCACATAATCAGTCTGATGTTACTTGTATGGAAAACAATTTAGAAAATAAAAAAAAGAAAATCAATTAAATTATGGTTGTAAATATGTTTTGCTCTACATTCATTTAATGATAAGCAACTAGGTATTCTAGCACAAAATCACTACCAACTTTGACAAATACAAGACATAATTTGATGACTTTAGCTTCCTCATGGTATATCTGCAGTCCAATATTTTGCAGCAGATTAAACAATCATATTGAGACAATGTATCTGCCGACTGTCAAATGTATAACAGCCATTTGGGAGTCTCTGAGCGTTATTGGCATTCCTCCTCAGTTGCTGAAAAAACACAGTGTGTGTCTTTATGAGAGGCAGGTTTTACAACAAAGAATTAATAAAGTTTCTTGTTGGGTGTAATTTTATAGTTGACTGCATTAAAAAACAAAAAACACTTATTCTGAAAAGCGCTAGTATTTCAGGAATCCCACAGGGGTGTAGCATTGGGATATCTTTTTGAAACCATGTTTAGAAAATCTTTTGTGTTTTTTAAGAGTGAATAAAAAGTACTGATTGGAAGCTAACCAATCAGAGTTAGTCAAATTAACGCTAATTGGTAGCTTTTCCATTTTGTGTTCAAATGTGTCACAACTTAAAAGTTCTTTCTATTCTTTGACCACAAAATCAAGCTCGCAATTTAGAGTTATATGTTCATGACTGTTTCACTGTTACAAAGAACTGAATGTCCTTCAGTTCCTTTTCACTCACTTTTTATGAATTACTCTTCCTTCACAATATACATTTTCTATTGCTGACTTATCTATGCAGAGGTTGTAGAGGGATTATGGGAAAAAAGGGTGAGACGATTAGGTTTGGGGTCTATTACATGGAGACTTACAAGCTAATTGAATATGGAAAATAATTCTTAAAAAGATTTTGATAAACCTGGCAATGGGGTTTGAGTTCCTTCCCCTGTGGGCAACAGTGATATTTTTCTTTATGATTTCTTAATCAGTTGATTACATCCAGTCTACATCTATTTTTATGTAGTGGTCATTAAGGTTTGTTTCCCCATCAAGCTGTTATAAATGTTGGTATGTGTCTCATAGTGCATAAAATGCATTTTATCCCTATTAACCGATTACCCTTTATTATTCTATTGGTTTTATATACACTCAATGTTGATTGTTTCCTCTTATAGTTTCTATTTCTTTCAAAATCGCTTTTTGTTTTATTCGTAAAACAAAAAGCTTTTATCTCTGCATTATAAAGCAAAAAGACATCCGGTGTCTGACAACATCAGTAAATGTAACAGAAGGGCTTTCATTATACAAACACAATATTGGGCCCTGTCTCACAATAGTCTGGTATTAAAAAAAACATTACAGTATTTTATTTTCAGATGAGATTGCAGCCACAGGCTGCACAGTGATTGAAGCCAGTGACATCCTTTATCTCCACCATTTAAGTGGTGACAGCAGGAAGACAAGGCTGGCACGAGAGGCATTGCTCTGCTTTTTTATTCTGACACAAAACATGCGTTGTTGATGGATCTGGTGTGATAACATCCAGGCAATTAAATTTTTCATCTTGATTTATTTTGCAATATAACTATTATCTTATCAACTGGATTCCTGACTCCCCTTTTTAAAGTTTGAGTTTTGTTTGAATGTGCTCGGAGCATGGAGGACATTAAGCGTCCAAAACCAGAGCAGCACCGACAGCAACAATCTCATGTTTGTTTAAATAAACATCGCCAATCACTACTGATTAATCTGCTTGTTCACTTTTTTTAAAGCTACTTTTATCTTTTCTTCTCTTGCTCAAGGTGTCACCCGACAGTAAAATCTACGTCCAGCCTCAGGGTAAGTTGCCGTGCAGCTGCAATAGTAATTACTCTGTGAAACGGTGGAATATTTCCACATAATTTAATATTTGGATCACAAATAATTTGTTAGGATTGATGGGTTGAATATGCCTTTTCTCAACCTAACAGCATTGCTATTGTTTAATTTAAAGGCATCCAGACAGAAGTGGCTGAACAATTTTGTTGGACTGAATTCTTGAGGAGCTCAGGTACATGAGTTTAGTGTTATTCCCGTTGCTTAATGTAAATCGTATTACATCTCACTAAATAAATAGAAAATTCATTTTGGTTGTGTAATTTTTTATAACATGCTTTTTATTTTTAGGATTGTAGTTGCAGTCCTAAACTTATATAATATCTTATATTTCAATAATACATTAAAATGTTTGAAATATCCAAATTTAATTTTGAATAAATTTATTCGGTTGGGATTGCATTTTTGTTTTTCTTTTCTCCCTGGTGTCACATATTTTTACATCCTACAGAAAAGATAACCTAAGTGTTTTGTTGAGTGCTTAAGGATTTTAAATGGAAAAGACATGACAATATAACATTCAGGTAAAAGAGATGTGACAAAATTGTTGTTAGTCCAGAAAAAAACAATGACATTTGGTGTTTTTTTTGTTTTTTTTTAAGTAGCCCTTTATCTAAAGCTGGACCGACAAACTTTAAAACAACAGGTACTCACACAAGCAATCCAAATAATCACGAAGCCTAAATCGTTGATTTTATTAAATAAAAGCTTTTAATATAAGCAGACTACAGACTTGAATAATGTGGTCTATTATTATACATTGTTCATGCTAGTATTACTACAGTAGAGTTTGACCAATGAGATCAAGTTTGAGACATTTTTGTCCACATGTTAGCCTCCTGACTGAATGCTAGTTATTCTTCATTACCAAAGTTGTTGATAATTGTCATTAAATCAAGTTTTGGTGTTAATTCTATGTGTAAGAGTGTGAATGCCTTAAAGTTGCTACTAAACACTAAGACGAGCGACTAGCTGCTGCTTTGAATAACACTGTACCTGCATACATTCCCTCCACAAGCATCTGGGGATTTAAATTGGACAGTGCAAGATGATGCCTATCTCAAGTACATTAGTGTTCCCTTAGAGCCCCAGTGAGTACAGAGAGGAACAGCTGATTAATAGCTCTCTAACCTCAAGTTATTTATCACCAGGTTTCCCAGCAGCTGCAAGTAATACAAATTTTTCCCTACTCACTTCTCCATTTGTTGTTCTTGAAACAGATGACACTATTAGTGTGTGTATATATCATTGTGTTGAAACTTTGGAATCTGAGTCAGATATTTATAGATTTTTGTTACAACCGTCTGAGCATTGTTCTTGTTTTTGAACAAATATGGCAAAAGGCCATATGATGCTGTTGTTTTGTTGGTGTTTATTCTTGTTGATAGGATTTTTTTTTAATCAGTGAGAACTAATGCATCACGCTGCAGTGCCCTGACAACACAAGGTCTCCTTGCTTTTATTTTGTAGAATGCAACCCCCACAGCAGAAAGCTTTATGCTGAGAAACATAATACTACATACTACAACCTATGCTTTTTATTCTTGTAAATATGGCTTTCTAAAGAATCGTACTTGAAAGTGAAAGTGGAAAAAAAACCCTCTATTTCTCTAGAAATTTGAGTGATTATTTGTGCTGTATCTTGTTTTTTTTTCCTTGCAGTGGTTGACCTGCTTTGCCATCTCCAGTAATCAGTGTCAAGAACTTTTCTCATATTTTTAGTCCTTTTCAGTAGAAAAGCCACTTCGGGAACATTCCCACATGCTTTCCGTGCTGTCTGCTTTCATCCTTCCTTTGTCGTTTCGCGCACTCGTGGCACAGCAGGGGGCACCATCCCATGTGTGCATTTTCTCCACCCACAGTGCTGCACATTTTCGCTCTTTTTATTTTTTTTTACTTGAATTGTTCCATCTGGCATGGCTTAAATTGATCATTTCTAAATTGCCAAATGTAGAGTGCGTTCTGTTTTGAAGAGCCCTGAGAAGGTAAATGGAGATTTGGAATGGGAACATGTTTTTTTTTTATGTGGGCCTCGTTGCTACAGTGGAACACTTTAGAAAGGCCTCAGCTTGTAAAGATGAAAAAGACAGCAATGCTTCTACCTGAATAAAACCTCACTAAACTGTACGTGCCCATGTGTTTTTCCACGAATTCAGTTTTCTTTCCAGAGACTTCTACATGAAAACCCAGGAGCTTTTGAGCCCATTTAAGCGACTGTTTGTGTACAAGACTGTCCGTGTTTGCTTTAGCCGGTCTGTTTGCCTTGTGAGGCAACGAGGCTCCACCTGTGTGGAGATCAGGTACTCCACACAGGTGAGCAGAGATACCATGAGCTGCTGAAGAAGTTGCACTTTCCTCATGAATAACATGTTAATAATTACACAGGCCCTTTTAATGAATAAATTAGCAGTCATGTTCTTGGTGTAATAAGGAGTGAAACAACATGTGCAAAGAGGAGCCATCATGTTTTATTTATAATGGAAAAGTTAAGTTCCTTAAACTTGAGACCATCTTTATAAATTTTCTGACTGTTGTTGATTAGTATACATTCAAAGATTCAGCTGTTTTAGTTCTAGGAGTGCACACTATATCACAATTCATAGTAAATACAATATCAGTTTGTTATTACAGAATATGATATATTTTATATATTGCAAATGACTGTTTATGGTGCAATAGCACCAGAAGAAATGAGTTGTGATATAAGGCTTATAGTTAAAATAAAACCTGTTCATCTGCCGTCATGTATACTTTCTTTGGCCAAGGCTGCTCAGAGGCTTTTCACATTGTTACATGCAGACAGGCATATAATGTGTAGCAAAAGTATTCACACCCTTTGAATCTTTTCTCATGCTACAACTACAATGTACTTTGTTTGAATATTCATGCAAGAGACCCACGAGAAGTGCATAATAGTAACGTTGAAGGAAAAAACCTCGTTTGCAGATTTTTACAATCTATAAATTGTGATGTGCTTTAGAAGTCCCCTGGTTATTAAACATTAATTAAAGTTTTACTCTTGTGTGATTTTTTCTTAGTATAAGTACAGCTGTTCTATGAAGGCCTCATTAAGCGTTATTAAGACCAAGTAATTAAATTGCTGAATAGTTAATATAATTTTCTGATTTTGATTACTTAAAAAAAAAAATACCTTGAATTTCTTTCCTCACATTTCATCATCTTTGTATGCTGCTTCCTGTTGATGTACCAAAAACAATCCCAATATAACCTTGAGGTTTGTCATGAGTAATGAGGTGTTGATGTTTTTGCAAGGCATGGTTTATGGAGACATAACTGGATTGTTCAATATGTCAGTGTCAAAATCAAAATCAAGCAGTGAGAAATCGTTTTGCACAATTTTGGGTTTCTTGTCCAAAGTTGCCATGTTCGGATATGTTTTTGCATGTTTAGAAATGTTGCTCCTTTCAGCAGATCAGTTCTTTTCCCTCTGTTTGATATCATTTCACCGCTCTTGGGTTTAAGGTACAGACCTGGGTGTCTTACCGAAGAGTGCTCTCCCAATATGAGAAAATCTAATGCATCCCACAAATATTAGTGCTTTTCGTACAATCGGATCCTAGGATCGGGGTCAGACCCCAGACCTCACACTGTCATTTTAAGTTGCTCTTAATAGCATTAAAAGTACTGCTTCAGCCTCCTGATCTGGACTTATCTGGCAGCAGGGGATTTCACTTGAGTATCGCCGTGCTAGCTCTCAGCTCATGAGGGTTTATGTGTGTGGCTTTGTTTTAAAAGTTTTCCAGTTTGGGATTTTTTTTTCTCTTCCTACAGAAATTGCTAGGACAATGGCCAGCACTGCAATTGCTACTTTGGTTTATTGTTTAGTATATAAAACAAGGGACCAATATCCCATATTTTATAAGGGATATCATAACATAAGGTATATTTATTAAACACCCTCCACTTTCACTTCTTTTGGGTCCCACATTTCTTGATCTGTTTTTTGGTGAGATGCATAGCACTGCAAGGCCTGTGTGTTTCACAACATAGGCGGCATTATTCGGATTAGAATAATATTTTGGTGCAGTTAAAGGGTCAGGTCCATTACAGTAGTGGTTGGCATTGGCCACAGTTGTCCGCCTGCCAGTTTCTGACTAATCTCAAGATTGAACACGAGAGCTGGATGATGCGGGGAGAGGGCCAACTCCACGGCAATTCGGTTTCAGTTAGCGCAAAGTTCCCAAAACATTCCATGTTGTTAGCCTGACGTGAGGGGGCTACCTCATTATTTCTCAGTCGTTTCAGTGAGCAAATCCTCATCGCAGCAGTCAGACAGTGTGGCCGTGACGCTGCAGTTTGCACTGATTAGGCTGTAACCTTTCAATAATTTCAACAGACTCCGTTCCCTGTTGCTTTGTGCAGCCACATTAGTCACTGCTGTCTTCTCGTCCTCGTGACCTTGGCTGATGTATTGCTTTCATTATCTGCTGATGTACTCGGGATGTTCATTATGCAGTGTTTTTCATATTATGTCGCTGTCTCTTTCTGTTTGTGTGTCTGGCTTTTTTCTCCAGGTGTGAGGACGGAGTGCTTAGATGAACTGCGTGTCTTCCTGTTGGTCTGTGGTCTCAGAAGAGTCAAGGACCCTCTCTATTTGGCAGACGTTTTTTCAGGTTGTTGCTTTTGCAATTTTAGTGCTGTATGCACTGCAAATGTCCACAGAGTAAAGCAAAGGGTTTTTTTAGGTTCTAACAGTCTAAAACATGAATATGCTTTGATGTAAATAATTTATTTCAAACGCTGACTGTTTGGTTAGGATTGTTGTGCTGCAAGAACATGAAGCTCCTTCCAAATCTTAAGGCTTTTTTGAACCCTTTAACAAATTTTCTTACAATATTGTACTTTGGTTAGCTCTATCCACTTTTTCATCAATTCTAATCAGCAAACAAAGCATCCCCATATCATCACCATTATGCCATAATGTTTTCTTTTTCAGAAAGATTTCCATTGACATTTGCATGTAGTTTAGCTTAAAACCTGACCAAAGCTGCAGACTTTTCATTGCCACTTTCCCCAAAAAGGCCAGAGTTGTGTAGTGCATTTATAACAATAATAAAACGAACACATGTGAAAATGATAAAAAAATGTTGCACATTTTTCTCCTAACTTTGGGATTGAGCCCTACTTTGTGTTGGTTGAGCACATAAAACGCAGTGACTACATGACAAAAAATGAGAAGTTCAAGTTGTTTGAATACTAATGCAAGGCTATGAAATTCATCAAAATGCCAAAGTGTGAGCCTTGACAGCCAAAGCATTCACTCAAAAGGTATCCTGTGGTGAAAATGATGTTAAAGCTTTACAGCTGACTTTGAAATAATTGGACTTTTATGTAAAAGTGAATTATAATTATTATTATTGCTTTATTGTTAGTATTTATATACAGACAGGTTTTTATATGTTTTTCTCCTGTAGTGGCTTCCGCTTTAACTTGAATTCAGTGAAAACGGTTACAGATTCTCAGAACCTCTAATGTTTTAATCCATCATTCTTTTTTTTGACAGCATGCAGCTATGGTAATAAGACAGCACTAGAGGGCGTCAAATTGTACATTAATGTTTAGATGAGCTGCGTGAGGATTTTATGTGCATTTGAATTAAAATCTAGTGCACTCATGCCTGAAAGCTAAAGGAATGTGGTGCTGTGAGGCAGTACAATTATAAGAAGTCTATTAAAATATATGCAGTAATTCATAATCATAACTATTCACCCCCTCGCACTCCAAACTGCCTATGTTTACATTGCTCCCTTTGCTTTGCATGTTTCAGAGTGGCATTCAGAGAACCTTCACAATATACTGATCATAATCGGGCCAAAGGTAAGTCGTGATCTCACGTCTTTAGGTTTAGATTGTGACAATGTTATTTTAAAGTATGATTAATTCTTTTCTTTGTTTTGTCTGTCATAAAAAGCACCGTGCTTCTAAATGTCCAGAGAAACCTGCTGTTTGAAGTCAGGGAGCCTCTAATTGGATGTAGCAGAGATACAGGCTTTAGCTGTTTAGCTGGAATTAAAGAGCAGCTCTGGAGGGAAATGTCTCCACTGTCAGCAACAGTAATGGTGGGTTTTTTTCCCCCTGTCATGTGTGCCTCTAGCTGTTTCGCTATTTGCTAAATTGATCCACAGCTGACCCCAGATTAGCACTTGCCATTGACTAATGAACTGTGCAGAGCTCTCCCATTTTCACACAAATAAACAGAGATTTATCTGGAAATGTGAAGGTTTAGATTACATGCAGAGTTCGTGGCCCGGTCACACGGCATCATACCTCCGAACTGTTTATCTCCCATGGAGGGATTAAACTGCACTTTTGCTGGTGGTGGGTGGTGGGGGGTGGGGGGTGGAAGAAGCTGAAAACTCATCGTCGTCTGATTTATGAATATAAATTAATCAAGAATCAAGACTTTTATGCATTTATTGTGCATGAAAGTATTCATAATAGTTTTCACATTTGGTGACAGTTCAACAAAATGTCTTTGACTTCGTAGTCCTGCATATAAAAACCCCAAATTCAGTCTCGGTGCTCTGTTCACTTTGCTGTTTCGTTTCCAATCTCTCTCATTGATTTCTGTGTTTGCTGTCTTCATCTTCTCTTCCTCTTGACTTGGTTTGATCTCTCAGTGAGTCGTACTTAAGCATCTGTTCATTCTCTCAAACAGTGGTGCCAGGCAAAAGGTATGTTGTGCCTATAGTTTCACTCAAAAAACAGCTCAGTAAGACATAGCCAGAGGCATATGCTCTAACTTATTGCCGCTTCGTGCTTCCGCTACGCTTTGTTGATGCTTGACGAAACGCTTCAGTGGAAGGAGAGAGACGTGTGATTCATCTCGCTCATCTCGCCCTGAATCACAGCAGATTCATGTTTGTTTTTCTGTGAAATAAGTAGATCTTAGCAGCTCCAATGTTTCCACCTCTTTAGTTAAAGATGTTTTAATAGCTGCACTTTTTCCCTTCTTTTTGTTTGATTAATAAAAACAGGAAATGTGCAGAGGATGTAAACGCAGAAAACTCAGTGAACAGGAGGCAGAATAAGCCATGCCTTGCTCTGTCTTTAATGACGCACTATAAATTCCCCCTCATAATAAGCACTCTGGCTGTGCAACATCTGTCAACAAGAGAAAAATTCAGGTCAGCGGTGTTTGTCAGCAACATCTTACTCCTTTCTTACTAGGCTTTATCAATTCAACTGAAAATGCAGCTTGTATAAAGGGAGAAATTGCATGAATGGATATAAATACTTTTTTTTTTTTATCGACTTTACCTGCCACTTTGTGAACTGAAATGAAAAGAAGCTCTTTTTTGATGCCACAAGGGAAATCGTTTTGTCCCACATGCAGCAGAATAACAAAAAATTAACAATATTTCTAAAACAAATCCCAGATTGCACCAGAGCACTAAAATGCTCCCCATTCAAAGTGGTTGATTTTATTGTACACTGTCTTACGAATAAATTAGATATAGTCATTTCAGGATCGCAAGATGAGAGAGAGCATAAAAACTACCAGTTTGCTTGGTGGCATCTCTGACCCAAATTGCTACGCTTCGACTTCTCTGAGGGCAGGCTAATGCACGCAAATCCCACATTGCAATTAATCAGATTGGCCTCTGCACCCTGCCCTGACCCCAATCTCCCGAAATACAGGATTTCCCAAGAGAGTGATTTTCTCATGAAATAAATTCTTGTGACATTGTTTATCTTATCTGTCTGATTAAGTTTTCTGTCGGAAACCTTGCTGAAAATAAAGCTGTTATGGATCTAAAACGCCAGTGTTTGTTTGCCCTCTTAATCCTAAATCTACAAATGTATTTATTTTCCAGGTTGACCCTGCACTCACTGCTGAAGTGGAAGCAGTTGTTAAACGGTAAGGACTATGACACAAACACAAATACGCTCCCCTCCGAGGCCACTTTTTTCTTCTTTTTTTTTAAGCTGCAAAAAAAAAAGAAGTGTGACATCAAAATGTGAATATGAGACATTTTATCTTATTTTTCAGGTATTTACTAGGGGATAAACAATATATCAGTGTTATTATTGATATTTGCCAATATTACTCCATTTTTAGATATCTGTATCGGCCCCATAAGTAAAATGGGGCAAATATCATTTGCCCCATTTTACTTCCGATAAAATGGGGATATTGATATCAATATCGGATATTGATATCAATATCGGATATTGATATCCGATATAAGTATATATCGGATATATAATCCGATATATACTTGATATCCGATATGAGTATCGGATATCAATAACCGATATTTATTTTCATCTCGCTGTTTGTGTTTCAGGAGGGGAAGGGGTTGGTCATGTGACAGTTAAGCAGCACAGGATTGTTGGGTGTTTAAGCAGAGAAGCAATGTCAGTGGTGTGCTTGATTTATTTATTTATTTTTTCCACAGTTTTGAAAGGGTGGGGCAATATCAGTAAATATTGATTACTGGTGAAAACAGCAATAATATCGGATAGCGCTACTAGCCGACAGGGTTGGGCGATACGGCCTTTGAATTTTATCACAATATTTTGTGTTACTATTTTTATTTAAATAAAAATGATAATAAATGTTAATTACTTCTTTTTTTAAGTAACAGTATGAGTGTGAATGCAAACCATTCATAGGACCACATCACAAATACAATTTCTGAAAAACGTTCACATTTAAAATAGGCTTCCTCAGGACGCCGCTTACTTAAAGAAGTGTGATTTATATTATTAAACTGCACACAGTAATTGTATTTAATCATATTTTCTAATGCACTGATATTCATTGATGCTCTCATGAAACAACCTGGAGAAAAATGGGGAAAAAAAACAAAACATTTTTGATAATACTGTCAGATTCTTTGTTCTATTTAATTGTAATTTATCGACACAACAATAAATCAAATGATATAAAAGTTTTCATGAAGAACAGTACAATAAATATCCACCCCAACAGGCCCAAAATGTTCATATTGGTGCATCAATAGTATTCACAGCTGCATCTCAGAGTTCAGAGGCTTTATTTGCAATGGAACCTGGAATATTTAGGTTAACAAAAGTTACTCCTAGACATTCGGCAGTAGACGAAATTGGGTTTGGCTGTGCATTTAGGGATATCAGTAAAACCGACATGAAAGCCAGAGAACTGTCCGTTAGCTAAAAATGAGCTCACATGAAGCTGAGGTTCAGTGAAAATAGATTGATGTCATTGTTCAAACATTTGGTTGTTCTCCGAAAAGCACAGAAAATAAGGTTGTAAGTAGAAGCCTTGAAAAGGCTAGAACAAGAAAAAACATCAGCAAGTTGAAACTTTAAGATATCGATATTTCTTGTTTGTCTGAAGCTTTACAGACAAAAGTGAATGGAGTACTCTCAAAGAAGCAAACCACTCGTTAGACAGGAGAGGAAGGCAAGACCCTAGTTTGCCAAAAATCTTCTGGTATGAGCCTCAAAAATCCTGGATCAAAGTTTTGTGGGCTGAGCTACATTCGGACTGTCATGAATCAAAACTGGAGACAATTGTGATCTTTCAGAAATAAAGCCAGCAGTACAGAATGACGGGAGGAGATGACTTTAGCATTACAATTAAGATCTGTCAGGACTTTCTTCATACAGGTCTTTTCAGAACAATAACTTAGTTTAGTAATCATTGTTGTCGGCTAAACATCTATAAGTCATATAACTGACCTTCTTACTGTTGTCAGAAATTATTTCTTAGTTTTATTTAGGCTTTTAAATCCCTTGAGTCACACAAACCATATGTCATTACATCACCCCCTGGAGCTTCTAAAGCCAGCTGGCCCCCCGTACAAGTCAGCACATGTGTAGATTTGGATCCTTGTTGCTGAGTCTGGGATATAATGAAACCAGACTGGTTTCAACCCCTCTCAGCACTTTATTCCAAATATGCAAGCTCCTCTGTGAAATGCAGATGAGGGAATGTCTGGACTTGGGCTTGAGATTCTGCCGAGCTCAGAAGTCTACATGGAGAAGAATCTGTTAAGTTAAAGAAAGATATAACCCAACTTGCAGTTAGACCTTTCATCACACAGCAAGGTGATGACCATAACAGCAAAGACGTTGATCTGGATCAAGAGGTGTAAGGTTTTGATCTGGACAAGCTTAAACCCCATGCAATATTAATTTCACCTGCAGAAAAAAAAGACACTGGAAGGATTAACCATTTGGAACAAGTTGCAAGTTAGAAATTTGCTGTAGGATGTTAGTTATCATTGAGTTTATTAATCTGTTTTAAGTCAATTTGGTAACACTTTTCCTCATTTAAATATGTGGTATTAAACTAGAAATAATAATAACTACTGAGTTTGCCCTTTAAAGTCAAACCCAAAAATAACCTAATTGTCTTGACCGTTCTGGTACTTTTAGAGGAGATTGCACATAAAATAGCGGTGCTCTACCAACCATCTCTTTGTTTTATTCTTCCTCCCACTCTCAAATCTTGACTGAGTTTGCAGTTTTCCTGCCAAAGGCTTTCACCACAGCAAAACCCTCTGCAGCAGGAAGCTATCCTGTCTTGTTAAGACTTTACCTGAACTCACCGTGCGTGTCACACTCAGTGCCGCCATGTGTCCTAGCCTGAGCTTGTCGTTGCCGTTCAACATCATTCACGCCTATGTTGGCCTCAAGTCACACAGAACTCAGCTTTGCCTCTGCAGGGCCACCGGGGTCTTCCTGGCGCAGGAGAGGAGCCAACAGGAGCTTCATGCCGCCATGAAAAGGTGCTTTGCCGTAGTCAACAGCTCTGTGTCAGAGGGCATGTCAGCAGCCATCTTGGAGGTAAACATTGGCAAGCGGTTGGGGGGGGTGGAAATTTTTTCAAGGTGTTTACAGAGAAATTATTTTCTTAAACTCATTCAATTGTGATTGCTTTTACAGATATTTCTCTACTGCTTCGCAATAATATTATCAAGCTAATTGAAGAGCTGTTACCAAAATTAATTGCCTGACTCCAATATGTCTATTCCTGAGTGGAATCAAGCCTCAAATTCCACTTAATCTTCTTTAAACACAGTCAATTAAGACAATCCACAGTGGGCTTAAAGTCTTCTTACTATGTTTGGGTGTTTCACCCCTCAGCCTGCCGACGTCAATATAAATTGCTAATTCTGTAAGTGAGAGCAGGCTCAACGGCTGTGTGTGTGCTTTTCCTGCTCTGCTAAAAATGAGCAAGAACGTTTCATCCCAGAGATTGATCGTACAGGTACATCAAACAAAGAGTTAGAATAATGCAAATCAATTCAGAGAGAAAACACACGGACTGATATATTCATCAGAGAATATGGAACAAGTTGCAAGTTTTGCTTTTTTTTAAAATATATATATAAGTTGTACAGCTAATGAAAAACCTGTTTTGTCAGAAAGTGAGATTTTTCTAATATAAGAACAATAAAAAACGGATCTTCATTATAGAAATGGTGGCTTTCTTAAATATATGTTTGTGCACTCACTGGACTGTATATGCAGAGGCTTCCCCTCCTTGCGAACTCTGTCAGTAACATGTCTTCCAATGATAGTGTGACATTTAAATTAGACTTGAGTAACTTTCTATTTTTTTTTTTTTTTTACTTGAATTTCAGATTCTTTAAGCCATGATCACCAAAATTAACTGAAAAAAGCCACAGGAAATATATCACTGTGTAATGAATCGATTTCATATGCTACACATTTAGAAATACTGAGCTAGATAAAATTTGCCATGCTCTTCTCATTTATGGAGATGTACATTCATTCGCCTCTGCTTCTCAGGCAATGGACCTCAGAGTACCTGTTCTGGCGAGGAACATACCAGGAAATGCAGCTTTGGTGAAGCATGGAGTCACTGGGCTGTTGTTCTCTTCTCCTCAGGTATACGGTCCCTGACCAGATCTCCGTTCTCTGCTGCCTAAATAGCATCTGTGGCCCACATGCTACAGCTACAGCCTCATCATTTGCCCGAAGAAATACTTTGATTTCAAAGTTCTGAAACACTGATTCACAACACCCAAATTAACTTACTTTACTTCAGCACATTACTGGATTTTATTGTGAAAACACAGATTAATTTGAGATTATAATTAATCAAAGGAATGCAGTTATTAAAGCTCACCCTTTTTGTAAATATTTCACTATATCTTTCCGTAGGTCAATGCTGATAATATGGCACATTGATACAATGCAAAGTAACTCGAATAATTGTACATTTTCTGTCCCATCAAACAAAAAAAGTGCAAATGCTGCTTTTAATGTCTAAATCACTGACAACAAAAATGAAACTATCCAAATTTGTACCATAGTAGCCATTGTCCATTCCTGGTGTCATGTGAGTCATTAGTGTTGAAAACACAATCAGGACAAGACGTTATGTTTTTTTAACAGTTGACATTCTTTGTGTCCTTTTTGTTTAAATGTTAAATTCAAGGCACGAGGCTTCTAACTCTTCTTTGAAGAGAAGGTCTCAGGTGGGACTGGCGAGCAGGTGTGTTAAATTTAGTGTTATCGCTCTCGCAGTGGTCACTGGAAGTTCAACATGGCATCTTAAGGCAAAGGACTCAAGGATATAAAATAAAAAGAAAAAATTGTAGCTCTACAAAAAGATGGCCAAGACTATAAGAAGACTGGCAAAAGTCTACGGCCACTGCCTTGCTAAAGAAACTGGTCTGACCATGCATGTTTCCAGACCTAGTCACCTATTGAGCATCAGTGGGACATCCATAAGTGGAAAGTGGACGAGCACAAAATCTCCAACATCCATCAGCTCCATGATGTTGTCATGGAGGAGTGGAAGAGGATTCCAGTGACAGTCTGTGAAGCTCTCAATACCCAGTAGAGTTAAGGCAGTGCTTAAAAACTAAGGGTGGTCACACAAAATATTGGATTTCTGGGCATAATTTGGACAATTTTTCTTTGTGTGCAGTGGTTTGAACACTATTAGTTGTGTTGAGTTATTTTAATGAGACTTCAAATTTACAGTTCTACAAGCTGTACACTGACTTCTTTACATTGAAACAATGTGTCATATCTTCAATGTTCTTCCATGAAAAGATGTAAAATATTTATAAAAACATCATATTACCTCATGTTGATTAATCACAAAAATATAGCAGCAAACTGGAAAGCACTAAGTAGGACTCCTGTCATAAAACCAAGCAGTTTCCTGCTTTAGCTACGTTTGTTGCATAGGGAGGATAATATATGCTAGGGCCAGTTGTAAAGGAACTAAAACATGGCCATGCCATGCTGTGACTTGATGTTGTTGTGATGGCTGAGTTAAGTCCTCTCTGCACGTGTGCTCAGCTGAACTGCTGCCAAAAAGGTCACATCCACAGATGGTTGCAGCAACTTTGACCAGATAAACTATGACCTCAGCTGGTACTGATAGCAGCAAGTGCCTGTTGGTCTGCCATCTTTTCACGCTAGACATTTTTAGCAGCTTCTCTTGATTTGGTTAATTGTGTTTTCAGTTTGTAAAACCTTAAATGAGCCTGACCATTATGGATGTTTGCATACACTCATCGTGAGCATTAATTTGGGGCTTTAAGTGATCAATTGGAGCTGTTGCTACACATCTGGCGTAATTGTAAAACAGACAACTGGAATAAAGCCAGACAATTTTTGTTGCTTTAAAGCAAACTAGTTACTTTGCTCTAAAGCCCCTGGAGGGGGCTAGTTAACTGGTTTTTCTTGGCCAAACACTTTTTGTTGCCATCAACAAGCTTCCAGAATAATTCTGGTTAAATATTTCACTCCTATTTTTGGCAGAATTTACAGAAACTATAGTAATTTTTTTTTTAACACATAGGCTAAGTGTTGGCCTTCTTTGTCTATTCCAAAACCCAGAAATCCCAACTGTGCGCAGGTTTCAACCATGTGACCCATTACTTTACGCCCCCCAAAAATGTCTAATGTCTGTACAATGTCAGCAGCCATCGTACAGGAACCACCAAAACTCAATCCTGTCAAAGTGTAAGAAGCTAAAACAGCTTGTTACAGTCCACAGTCAGGCAAGTTTGATATCACCATAATTTGAGAGGATGCAATTTCTTGCATGTTTCAAGAAATTGCATCCTTACATGGTCAACTGAAATTTGCAGCTCCCGACATGGACAATCCAAATACCTTGTGGAGAATTGCTTTCCCTTCCAAACAAGACAAAGATTGAGCTGTTTTGCCAGAGTAACATAAAAATATGTTTGGAGGTGTAAAGGTAAAGCTTTCAATCCATAGAACACTGTACCTACCGCCAATTATGATGCTGCTAACAGCCTAACAGCCTGTGGGGCTGTTTGGGTATTTGTGTTACCCATGTAATACATTTCACTTTAAATCAACATCTGGCTGGTTGAACCTTTGTATTCCAGCCATGCAGTTATCCCAAACACATTTGTGGAATGGATAAAATAGGTTAGCATTCAGTTTTTGGAAAACTCTGACGTCAGCTATTTCGAAATTGTGTGTGAACTATTGTTAAAAGCAACTTTCATGTCATGAATATAAACATTTTACACATTAGCTGAACTCAGTACTGCTGCTGACGTCTCAAAGCTCTCATATGGCCAAAGAGAAGAGCCTCTTCAGACATGATCGCTTCGCTCGACGTGAAAGCTGAAATAGTATGCGGCCTGCCAGTGGCTTAAACTTGGTGCACCCGTTGGCTCGCCACAGCACTAAATGTTGGCTGCTGTCTCGCAACCACACACAAGGCACTTTGACTTCATTTCCTTACACTCGTCTCTCGGCCTGCTGGGCCGACAGATGAGCAGCTAGAAATCTGCATGATTGTGTGGATGAAAAACATCTCAACCAGGGATCAGTAAATTTTTTATTTGCTTTTTCTTCCTCCTCTTAGACAAATAATTGGACAATATTGTTCAGTTGCAACATATGCATTGTTTGTTGCCCTCTTTCGTTTCTAAGCAAATGAGAGACGGCAGCCAAAAAACGTACAAAAAAAAGACAAAACTGTTGGATATCCATATTTGGATCTGAAGCCATAAATATCTTCTACTTTTGGCAATGTACAAACGCTTTTGAAGTATTAAATAATCAGTGTACTGGCTTCTATCTTGGGTTCTGTTGCTTTGCCTGGGATTATTTTTTTTAATGCTTTAAAGTAATATATCTCCAAGCAACTTCACTGGTAAGCTTTAAGTAGCTCTTGGCAGTAAATGGGTGTGATTTTGGCTTTATCCTTTACAGGAATTTGTGCACCAGTCTCAGAGGCTGCTGTCAGATCATGAGCTGAGAGAGAGAGTGGTAAGGAGTGGAAAACTCTACGTGGAGGAACATCACAGTGTGAAACAGGAGAGGGAAACATATCAGAGTCTGGTGGACAAGCTGCACAAGGCCCAGTTTTTAGCCTAACTGTATACTTTCTCAGGAACTTCAGTTGCAGAGAAGAGGATGTACTGTATGTATATTCTTTTACTTATTTAATATAGTTATTCTTATATTTAAATAAAATTTAAGTTTTATCAGCCCTTCCTCACTGTAAGCTATGTAACACTGAACCAAAAGCATGGATGTGTTGGAGTGTCACATAATATATATGATGTATGTGAAGCTGCTGTCATGTATATAAATATAATGTAAATTCACTGACTGTGAAACAATTTTACATAAAGGGAACTAATAAAAAATTGCAAATAAAACGAAAAAAATCTTCCTTTGATTTTCTTCACTGGTTGATGATGTGAAAATAATAGATACTTGAATTATGTTCCATTCTGGTGAGACAAAAAGTTATGCTGGCTAACTCGTTTATTTTTAATAAACTGCAGCAAATGGATTTTGCTGCACTTCTGAGCAAAATCTGAATTGGTTTAAAAGGAAAAGGGGCAAATGATGTCCTTACAATTTGCTGTGTAAATTTTGGTTTTGGCAACGCACTGAAGCTGGGAAGGATAGAAAAACTGTAACATGAAACGGACATTAAAGAGGTTTCTTAGTGGTTTACCTGCCTTCTATGCCAGATATGATAGACGGTTGCTCACTGAACCTGTTGAAACATTCTGTTTCCCTGGTGTAAAAAAGGGAGACTTTTTAATTCTGGTTAAAAACAAATGATGTCGAGGAAAAAAATCGAAAATAAGAAGCTTCCTTAACCTGTTTGGAAAAATTCAATCGTCTTTATTTTAGACCTGCTAGTGAATGTCATCAACCTAAAAAAAAGTTGAGCTTCCCAAATAAGGTTTTCCTGACATGGTCATTTGCAGATTGGGAGAAATGTGCAAAAAACTGAAATCCACAACTTTGTAAATGCCATATGGCACAGTAAAGGTCCATATCACTTATTGTAGAAGAAGCATTGGAAGAATAAAATTGGTCATGGGGGATGGGAAGAGGCCAACAACAATACTGAAGAAGCTGCAGAACATTCAGATTAATAGTAGTTTTCTTGATGTGACAATCTCCTGAATTTTCCATTTGTCTGAGCTAAAGAATATGGTCGTTCTTCCAAACTACTGAAATCTGGCTGAAATCTCCTATGACTTTGCAAAAGACTCTTCTAGTCTAATAAAACCCAACTTGAACTTTGGGTCAATAATTCCTAAAGAATAGCTTATTACAGTGAATTATGGTTCTGAGAGCGTCAGTCTTTGGGGTAATGTAAAACTGCAGTATGTAACCTACATAAACAATCTGTTTTTTATTTATTTCATCATATGGAACAGTGTTAGAGCAAAAAACATTAGGCTAGATCAAAAATATTTGCATTATTCTTATATCCAGAGCGAGATCAATATGGGTGATTTACAATGTGGAAACAGAGTGGGACGGGTCTCCTTTCTGCTCTGATTGAAACCTGTGTTTGCTGCATGACAAGGCTGCTGTCAGACTGACTATCTGTAAGTCCTTTGACTGTGGGAAGGTCGGTTCTCTGCTTGCTGTAATTGTAAGATTGGTACTTTCACATGTTGTCATAAAAGTCTCCGTTAACACAAAAAAAGCTGCTCCATGTGTCGTTAGTCACTTAAAAAGAAAATGGAGCTGATAAGTCGCTAAATATAACAACAAAGCCACTAAGTTAGCAACAGTGCAAAGGGAAGGGTGTGAGGAGTGCGTACACAAACTTGATTGACCACGACTAACACCCTCCTCCTGGCTCTGATTGGTTGTTTGGTTGTTTCTTGTAGAAACAACCAATCAGGTGTGTTTCGGTCATTATCTGCTGTTCAGTTTATCTCCTTACTGCCTTGCCGCGCATCTCTCACTGTGGTGATGTACTGTAAAGAAACAAACAACCGGTGTGTTTCTGCAGATGGCAGAAGAACCACAGCTAGAAAGCAGAGGAGCTCAGTTTTTGTTTCTCATACTGTCACGTCGTAGGCTGTTTTAAAACAATATATGAAAACCATATTGTTTATAATAAAGTGACATACTGCAGTTTGAATTTCAGATTGAATAGAGGGTTTGGTCAAGGTGACTGAATGGTTACGAACATTTGAGTCTATTCCAAACATGAGATAGCTCTGACCCAAAGCCTTCAACGTTTTATTATTTTCAGAATCTTTGCGAGTCCAAGTATACATCTAAGTCAACAAAAGGAAGAGTCTATCAGAGGAAACAATATATTTTTTAAATGGCCTAGCAATGGCTCAAAACAAATATGACAGTATATCTGCAGGAATCACCTGAAGAGAGCTGATCTGACAGATTTGCAAGGTAAGGAAAGTAAATTGCCAAATCAACATATGGATTGCTGACAAACTCCTAACAAAGAAGGATAATAAAATCAATTACCGTAAAAAAAAAATGCTTCAATAAGGTATTAATACACACTATTGTAATCATGTTGTTGCCTCTTTTCATTTTTACCTTCTAACCAAGCTGCCCACTTTTCAGTTGAATTATAGGAGCAATGTGCTATATGTGGGGAAGATTTTGAACTTTTCAATCATGGTCACATTTCAACAACCTGGCATTTTTTTACTGTAAATTATAATAATTGTTCAAGGCATCTTTTTTTATTAAGATGGAATGTCAAAGGATGTTATTTATGTTTTTAATAATAGAAAAAAAAGCTGAACATAATATACATTTTATTCTTTTAAATTAGTCATTTTTATATAAAAAAAAATTGTTTGGCTGAACTCAGTATTGTAGGTGTTATTTTACATGTTTGAGTTTTATTTTTGAATATTTCGTTTTTCTTTTTCCTCAGTATTTTTTAGAGTGAAGGGTGCCTCATGCAGCATGAACATGTTGGGGCTTTAAATATTGTCTATACAATAATGTATCTGCTCAGCCGTTTGTAGCATTATCACATATATCCATTCTCATATATTAAGTATATACAATATACAACACATGTACACGTAAAAGGCCTAAATGGGCAATGAAATGTTGAGGAGGCCTGATACAAAATCCCATTTTCTTGACAAAGGCATTGAGGTGATCGAAGCCACATCTGCTGTACATGTGAGGTCTGATCGGGTTCTGTGTTATAACTGGTCCCCAGGCTTTATGATGGGCACTTGAGGTTCCTCCCCACTACACTCTTCCTTTCCAACCCAGTGGATGCCATGGCCGTTTTCCTTGGGTGAGAAGTGTGGCGAATGCTGGCGCTCCAGTGTGGAGAACGTGGTGAACTGAACTCGCTTTCTCTTGCTGGTGGGCGAGTGAAGGGACTCGCTTTGTATGGGTTTGGTCCGGTGGGAGCTGGCACAGCTGAGAGGAGAGTCTGTTACGGAGGCCAGGCAACTGGGCCTCCTGGAGAGAGAGGCAGTCTTGTCGGGCCCAATGTCAATCACAGTGGTCGCTGTATGTGAGTCTTGCTGGACTGGACTGCATGGCACAGTCATCACCAGCTCAGCGTCTGTGCCGAGCCAGACCCAGTCGTGCCTATGCCCTGTGGGCTCCTGGCCATGAGAGGGAGGCTTCTTATGCCTGAACTTTACAACATATGAGATGCAGTTCACTAGGAACACCAAGATGGCTAGGCAAAAAACACCCAGCAAGGCATACATGCCAATCTCCAAGTCTGTGAGAGGCCTGTTGGCCAAAGCTTCTTCACCACTTTCTACCTCTGGCATTTTTGGTCTAGGGATTTCCACCTTGGTGGGGAAGTCATTGTAGTTTACCAGATTCCCAGGAGCTTTCACAGTGCTAGTAAAACTAATACTGCTCATGTCTTCCACTATCATATTGTCTGAGCTATATACTTTGCTGCCTTCTCTGGGGCTGCTAACGAGGCTGACATTCACTATGCTGGTTGGACTGCCAGTGTTTTCTGGTCCTTTTGTCTTGCCCACCCCTCCGAGACTGCCGCTAGTCATAGTTCTCACAGTAGATCTGATTGTGGTTGGGATCTTCTGAATAGCACTCTCCTCTTTGTTTGAATTTGGGATACTCGAAGGAAGAAACTGTGATGGCCTCCGCTGCTTTCTCTCAACGTCCATCTCTTCCCCATCGTTGCCATAGTCATTGTTGCTGTCTTTGTTGCCAACGGAGCTCCGGTCTACGCTGCGGGTTGCTCCACCTGGCCGCCGAGTGTTGGCCTGAAACTTGACCTTAAGGCTGCCGTTGCCTACAGCCACCGTACTTTTGCGTTTAGACTTTTGGCAGGATTCACAGATGGACATTTCTACTCTAACTAAGACTCCTTCACCCTCTCCCTCTGCCACTACAAGAGGAGGTCTGCCCTGCACTGACACTACTCCCTGATCAAGAGATGTCACTGTCAATCGGTAGTTGGCTGGATCATAAATGTCAAGAGGCGTCTGGTTGCCATCACTAAACTGGACCCATGAACTGACCAAAGCTTCCTAAAAAAAAAAAAAAAGACAGAAAAATAGCAAGAATTATGATTTCTTCTAAGCTTTTTGTTCCCTCAGAAACATTAAAAATAAATGATAGAATAGTACCTGTTTTGGGCTTTGTAGAACCTCCTGTGTGGTTGTTGTAGCCAAGATGGCCCTGCTACTTCCTGAGCTGCGTTGTAACGTCAAAGAGAGTCCAGAAACCACTTGAACACCCAACTCTGTGATGCTCACTTTGTCATCCACAACTTTGACTGTTGTCTTTGCCAAGATAACATCTGACAGCGGAGAAAACACCTGTCACAATGTCGGACGAGAATAAATAAATAAAAGGTGAGTTAGATGGCATCTATATATAAGAATCCAACTTCGATCAGGTCTTAATAAATGCTGATTGTGCAGTTTGTCACTTGCTAATTTCTAAGAGCAGAATAATTAGTGGTTCAGCCTGTTACCTGGATGTTTGTGGTCCCAAAGTCTCGTCCTGAAAGCACCCTTCCTTCCTGAAGTTTTGCAACTCTAGGGTCCTCGACCTTCATGAAGTATCGAACCAACCTTGTAATATCCACCTGCCAATCAGAGCCCAGGAAATAGGCAGTAGGGTCCCGCGGGTCTTCCTGCTCAGCCACAAAATGGGTTAGAACCCGCACAAGCGCATGTTGAAGTTGGAGCATGCAGCCTTTCCCTTTCCGTTCAGCCTCTTCACTGTTCCAGCCAGATCTGGGATAGAAGCACGCAAACACACTTGAAGTTCACACCTGTTACATAGGAAATGTCAGCCTTCTATCATCTAACCCTGACTCTTTGCTTCATTGGATTATTCCAAATTACAGAATCATGTCCTTTAAATTCTTGGAAAGATGTTTTTAATTTATATTACCTAAATCAAGTGTTTAAAAAACAACATGTAGACACTAAATAAGGGGATTTTGTTCAATGTAATACTGTATATGTGTCTCTCACCTTTTTGAGGTCAGGATTGGAACTCTCCAGCTTTTGATCTGACTCAGTTCTGTGTCTGACAACTCAATCTGCAGAGGAAGCTGAGGCATCCACACGTTTAGTTCGAGCTGAGCACTCAGGTAGCTGTAGGTGAAGTTTACTACCATCTTCACCTTGCCTTTCGTCTCCTTGCCATTCACAAAGACATAGTCACATCTGTCTGACACCTGGATGGAGGATGAGAGAATAGCGGAGGAAGCAATTCATCAGATCACACATATCAATTTGATCACCTGTCTAACACCATGAATTTGTATTCACACTAGTACATAGACAGTCTCTATAGAGCAAATTTGTCGTCCATGAAGGAGATGTTTGTCATCTAACCAATGACAAAAAATAATTAAATATTCCCATAAAAGTCACTGTTTTAACAAATAGGTCGTTCCTACAACAACAAATGGGCTTGCAGCAGTTTTACCCTGCATGCTACCACCGTAACGTCAGCTGGCTGTAATAAAGCACCGTGATGATCACCAGTCCACAGCGTTAGGAAGAGGCAGCATTGCAGTTTTATGTTAATTCAAATATCTTGCAGTGTGGTGCTGACATCAGTGCTCGAACCGCCATGTGCATTCGTTGCATCTTAATTTCAAAGGTGACCTTTGCAAGTTTTTTAGGTGTTCACGGAGCTCACGGACGTTTTGTGACATTCATCAGGAGTTCCTCCTTGATCTTGTTAACAGTTTCTCTTCTGCTTTCAACTAATTAGATACATGGTTCTCATGATGTCTCATGTGCTACATAAACTGCTGGTATTAGTACTTTGAAGAATTTTTATGTTGGTATAATTTGCAAGGTATATATGAATAAATTAACCTTTGTGCACTCATGAAACAAACTAGCCTTAAAATTAATTCACAGCAAAAACGTGCATGCCTGAACAAAAATCCCAGATCAAAAAAAGTCTTTAAACTTTTCTTTTCTGTTTCTCTTTTGACTTGATGAAAACAGCTAAAGGTTTAATGACTTCCAGAATTTTCACCATGTGAATTTCAGCTTAATTTTCTGCTTTGATAATTTTTTTTGAGAAAAAAGTTAGTTTCTTTTTTTGAGAGAAATTTCTCATTTCCATATCAATGTAGCCATGACAGCTTCTTTCATGCTCTTACTGCACAAAAAAACATCTCTAATTTACGGTAAAATACCGGCAGCTGTGGTTGCCAGAATTTTACCATACAGTAAAATTACAGCAAAATTCTGGCAACCACAGAATTTTCCATAAATTAAAACTTTTTTTTTTACAGGGTGGATTAGTTTTGTCCTTTTCCTTGATGGAAGGATTTGTATATCGGTAACTGTGGATCGATGAACCACAGTTGGTCCCGTCATCCCTGAATACCAAATACAAAGATTGATGTGAGGAAGATGGAGCAATATTTTTCTCAAAGAGCCCGATGAATGTGAGTCATTTCAGGACTGAGTTGTGCTTTAATCATAAGCCCATGATAACATGACCACATCTCTGTCCACTCTCCTTTTTGCCAACTGAGATGTAACAACATATTTTCTTATATGATCCATACATCAAATTTCAAGAAACAATGCTCAAGCTTGTAAATAGTTTTACTGACTAGAATTAGAATGTGACCTTCAAGACCTTGTTTGTTCAAATATGTTTTTAATACATTAGTATATAAGGAAGGCTGTTTTGTTTACTGGCCACCCAGTTATTTTTGACACAATTTGATTGGTTCGAAAATATCTTCCTGTTTTTAGATATTTATCTGAAATGGGATTTGACATTCATCGCCAAGCAGAGCAATAAATGGAAATGTCTGCTTTGCTTCACTGGCACAGCTATGTTTGTGATTTTCTTTCCCAATTACCGGTAATGTATATTCTATGAAAAATATGACTACATACTGCAAAAGGTGAGTTACTGATTATTTGAGTGGCAATTTGATCAACATGTAGTAATCTCGAAACCGTAATTAAAAAAAAGAAAGTCCTCATTCCACTGAAGACTCACTAGTTTTCAGTGGGATATTTAATTATGACACGTCCAACTGGAAAATATCTTTACATATATTCAGCCTTTGCATCTCTCCTGCACGTTGGAAAATCCCAGCCAACACAGCAGATCACACTTTCTTTCACTTTCATCTTATGATGTGAGCTGTCCATTATAGATAAATCCGTCTCCATCTACCACTGGCATATTTGATACCCCTTAGGCACAGCAGAGGAGGAAGGATATCTGTGTCAAGCTGTTAGACTAAGAAGATTAAAGTGAATGTTTGTGACCGGAGCAGCCATTAGGTCAGCAGACACGCAAGGAGCTTAGTATAAAGGAAAAGACGGGTATATTACAGGGTTGAAAGGGACTACTTCATTCGCTTTCACATTTTTTATATTCATTCATAATTCCACTTTCTTAACACCTATATCCACTCAATGCCTGTTTATCCCATTCTGTCGACCTCAGCAGGTGTTTGAACCAAATGAAATTCACTTATAAAGCAAGGATGTTTCATGTTGGCTAAAACCCCTCATACTCCACCAAATTAAAATGTACCAGGGGTAAGGGTCTAACGCATTTGTTTATCCAGGTAAATGCCATTGCCTTTGCTCTCATAACGAATGATGAGATGAAGAGTAGTTTATCGCTTTTGTAGAAGATTACGTGCAGTAAGATTCGTATGCTTTTTAACTATCTGAGAAAGTCCGGACGACAATTTCATGTGTGGAGAAATGGTACATGGTTAAAAGAGAGCAAAATTAAATTGATACATCATTAAATCATTGATTAAATGTTCCATGAATACATAAATATTTAAGTAAATGTCTTTTTTTCTTTCTATTTGATAATATATTAAATATGTCATTAAGCTATTACAATGCAAACTTATAATAGCCAGTTAAGGTAATTAATGAATTGTGTGTTTAACTATTTCATGGTTCCAGTTCCTGCAGCATCACTATGTAATAACTTAATCAAAGTCCCGACAGTTCATTGGAGAGATTTACAATTAGCTGACACCATAGAAGCAGTTAAAGTCAAAGATTTGATTGAGTGCCAACTTTGTATCCTTCTGAAATGTGTCCTGGTCCGAAATGGGCTGAAAGGCCACTCAGCAAGGAGGAAGCCTTTACTCCAGAACAAACTCAAAAGAGGCAGACTGCAGTTTGCAAATGCACACAGTGACAAAGATATTCATATGTGGAGCTGTTTTGCCATAATGACCATCATTACATTATGAGAAAAAAACAGAGATACTTGTACATTACCAAATAAATCCCTGACACAACCTTTCTCTGATTGTTGTGGAATTTAGCAGATAGAAATAATTTTTGTAAGTTTTAGTCGACACAAAACAACAGAAGCTTGGTCTGCTTGTTGTGTATGTAAACTTTCGGTTTCAACTGTATAAAGATTGAATTCAATAATAGATTGTACCTTGAGAACATCTTCGTCAGTGGAACTGCAGTCTGTGTAGTCAGAGACATCTGTGACCAATCCATCTTCTTCCACAGCCACCGTCCTCACAGGCATCACTACTTTCTTTCCAGTCAGTATGGCGGTGTTCAGGATCTCAGTGTCCTGCAGGGAATGTAAAGATCAAGCAGTGTCATGAGAACAGCAAATATAACATTTCAATGTTTAAATGTTTAAAAATATGTATGATTCAGACACTGAATGTTTTTTTTTTTACAACTCCTGTCCAGGAGAAAGGCTAAAGGCAACGGTGGTGATGGCTAGCTCACTGACGTCGAAGCGCTGAAGTCATAAAAAGGCCATTGTCCCTTTGGGAAGTCAAGGATGGAGCAGAGCTGAGAGGAGGAGAGGTAATGACCAGGTCAACACACAGTTGACAGGGCGAGGAGAGATGAAGCCTGATTTCTCTGCTCAAGCATGTCCTTCCGAAGGAAGCTGTAACATTTCAAGCGTGGTCAAACACTAGTAGAAACGGACTGAAAATGAGCTGTGGTGTTTAGTCTGAAGTGTTGCTGCCCTTCACCAGAGAACATAACCAGTCATGAACTGAATGTGGTGTCCTGATCTATATTTCCTCTTAAAAAAGTACTTCATCTTTGAAGCAGGGGAAATCTCTTTAACTCCTTTTTGATTTACTGATAAATTTAACATTTGTGCAGCATGTTCATTCTTAGCTTGACACCACTCTGTGTGCCCCATCTGTGCTAGGTTTAGTGTTCTTTAACTTAAAAATTAATGACAGATTTTTTATTTTTTTTGAGATTGTAATATTGTTGTAAATGCATCACCTCTTGCAGTTGTTAATTAAAAAAAAAAACTTGCAGTACATAATAAACAAAAAAATACTCAAGGACAAGAAAGCATAGACACTTTACTAGACTGGTAAAAACCAGCCCATTATTTCACTCTTTGCTTCAAACAGAGTCTGGACCCTTGACTATAGAGAAAAAATTGCATGCTGGCAAACAAGCAAACATTAGTTCATGCTGTGACCTGTTCAGTACCCATTTAACCAATAATAATCCCAGAATTCTCTGGGATTCAGAGAATGACCACCTGAATCCCATTAAACATTTATGTGAACTGTGTGAGAACCAAAAAAGCTACTCAGCTTACACTGAATAAAGATGATAAGCCATTCAGGAAACAGGGTTTTCAAAAATTATGACATGGTAACTGTTACGTCCACCCAGGGCACAACATATTTATGGACACGCAGACAAGAAGGAGGGTTCAATGTAATTTTATTTTCAA
>CAEFZY010036816.1:0-10839 GCA_903066815.1 Brachyrhaphis roseni
TTTTAGTCTTAATCTCTCTCCAGCATTTCCAGCTATTTTGAATTCTCTTGCACTAAATGAGGAGTTCTCACCGCCCGTATTTGTAAGTTACCTGCATTATCCTGCAATGTCTAAATACATCTCTGCTTCAACACACCTGAGTCAATGACTTGTATTCTCCTTTATCAGCGGTCTCTGATAACCCGCAACGGGCCATTCATGTAGTTCAGCATGCCAAACCTCCTCAGCCAAACATTTGTACAGTGCAGATCTGTACATACGTCACAAGAACAGGTGAATCAGCACCACGACTTGAGGCTGCAAGAACAAAGTGCAGAGCTGCCACTTTGAGGGGCCATTTAGGACAAAAACAATGTTTTGTGTCTCACACACACTATTAAAGACTCATACACACATGCACAATATTAAAATTGCACATATACACTAATAAAATATTCATTAATTCATTCAGCCACACAAACACATTTTCGACCTATCATTCAGAATAGTGTGTCTGTATGCTTTGTGTGTATGTGTGTGATATTTTATTATTGTACATGTGCAATTTTAGTCTTATGTGTGTGTAAGAGAGAAAAGAAATGCATCCACATGCAATATTTTATTAGTTTATATGTGCAATCTTAGTATTTTATGTATGCGCGTGTGAAAGCGTTACAGAAGCATGTTAGAACTGGGCTGTCATGTCTGAAGCACCAGATAGTTTTTTTTTTTTTGACCTGCTTTAAATTTGACGAAGGAGGAGATCTAAAAATATATTCATTAAGCTCTCAACTGCCACAATAATTGCATATAAAAAAAGTTAAAAGTATGACGAGTCATTGAACAAAAAAATGAATGGACAAAAATGTAAGATGGATTTAAAATGAACAACCTATAAATAATAATGAAAAAAAAAACACATTGAGTCTTAACTTAAAATATTCTAATAAAGTCTGGTTGGGCTCTTCCAATTATTTCCAAGTGAAGTTGTCTGACATCTTTTAACTTTAAAGTGCTGTTTCACCTGCTGCCTGGAAAATGAAAGTAAAGTCGACTAGAAAGTTGATTTGGTTTTAACTCAGAAATTAAAGTTCAAGTTGATTTAAAAACAAGAGAAAAGCTTTCAAAACATTGTTTTTTATTCTAATAGCTCATTAATCTTGAATTTTGAGTTTTATAACTCGATACTATAATGATTTCAAATTATACAGCAAAACTTCCCCCACCTGGTTGAACAAGAATATATTTGTGTGTAATTATTGTCACTCACATTAACAAGTTTAAATAAATTCCTATTAGTGGAATTTAAATTCTTGATCCAACTTGCACACTTGCACAAAATATGAAAACATTTTGCTAACCCATTTAAGTTAAAAATCTAAAACTTGCCAGATTTTTATTTTTTTTACTGAAAAAGCAGATGTTAGTAGCAAAATGTGTCTCAAATGCCAGATTTGATCTCCTGAAACACTCAGTAGAGTCTCAGTCTGTTTTACGCTGCACTGCTCTTGCTCCTGGAATGTTTTCCTTCACTTAAGCTATAAAAACACACAAAAAACTCAAAGTTTAAGGGCTGCACATCTTTTCAAATTCACAGTAACATCTTTTATTATTTTATGATTAAATGACTTACTTACTTATGATTAAATGACTTATGATTAAATTCTACTATTTCTCACCTGTACTTAACACCCACCATATTTCAAGATCCAAACAATGCCTCTGATGATGATGATCACTTACTTCCAGTTAAAACCAGCTAAACCACGCTGTCCGTCGCCTAGGATACAGCCTGCAGGTCATCCGTTCGTCCATGCATTCTCTATACGTGTTTTATTCTTGCTAGGCTTCAGGAGACATGCATGCATGTCCTCACACATAAGACTTAATTTAAAACCAAAACAACATGTTTATGCTTATGAATGACCATAGCTCGAGGAGATGAGAAATACTGCTTCTCAGTATTCCAATTCTCAGCAGAAATTAAGCTTATCCTTAACAAATTAAATAATAATAATAATAATGTATTTTTTATGTCCTATAGAGCAGTGTTTCCCAAACCTGGTCCTCAAGGCACACTGTCCTACATGTTTTAGAGGTTTCCCTGCTTTAATGTGCCTGATTCAAGTGATTGCAGTTCAACAAACGCCTGTTAATCAGTCATCACTTGAAATCAGCTGGACTGAAGCAAAGAAATACCTAAAACATGCAGGGCAGTGTGGCTTGAGGACCAGGGCTGGGAAACACTGCTATAGAGCAAAGCAACTGGGTTTTATAAACTGCTCAGATTCATGTTCTAATTGTCCTTCAGCCTGGATGGAAGGAAGATTTACCTGTGTGCATGCAGCTGTAATACCGCAGTTATTCCACAGGATGGCAGCAGCGACACATGTGTCTGAGTGGGAGCGCTGAACGTTCACAGTTCTGTTCATGAGTTCCTCCGTTTGTTCCGGAATGACGTCACGCCTGCGGGTTTTTAGAAAGCTCCTCTGAGGCGCCAGTATGAAGGTTCTGCTTCTTTGTTCTGGCTGAAATGAAACACACTCGCTTTAAGATCAAGTTTTCAGACATGTAATAAAATAATCTGACCTCTATTATATTCTAAAATATTCAAAATCTATCCTCAAGTGCACAAAACAATACCTATATCATAATTTAAAAGATTTTTTTAACCATATTTAACTGGAAACACTTATTCTATAACATTTTCTGCATTATTTTCTCAGCATCTAAAACCGTTCTGGAGAAATGTTGAGCCACTTTGCTTCAGTTCAGCTGTTTGGACCCTTCTGACTCTGAAAGTCCCACCACAACATTTCAATCACATCAAAGTCTGGACTTTGACTGGACCATTGCTGCTCCTTCGTTTATCTCATCTTTCAGCCATTTTGTTGCTGACATGTTACATTGCCCGATTTCTGCTTAATTCACTCAGCTACGACATTTAAGGTTGTGTTGCCTAGAAAAGTGCTGACCAGGGATCAGAAATGATGAAGAAAATAATCACAGCTCATCTGTTAGCCAGGCCTGAAAACGGGAAATCCATCTCCTTCTGCCGATGTGGAGACATGGCAACACCAAATTTATGCAAACCTGGAGTTTCCTTCTGTTAGCTGTTCTGTCTGCTTCTTCACAGGAAGCTGCCCAGCGTTAACAGGAAGAGGAGCGGCACTATGGAGTGCTGCTGCTGCTGCTGTGAATTACAAACTACAACGATTCCTCTGCATCAGCTCACTTTGGACCAGAGTTTACTTTCGTGGTCTGCAGCAGAGTTCAGATGAGCCTCCACAGCTGGCCAAACGGAGCACACTGTCAGACTACCAGGGGAAATATTGACTTTCTCAAGGTCAGTCCTTCACTTCAGCATGGAGTAAGCGACTCTGTGACAGACTGCATGATCCCGACTTTATGTTTGTCTTATGCTATAATTAGCACTGACATTACGCAGCAGTATGTAACCGAGGGGCTTAGCTGCTACTCTAGAGCTGATTCACCTCAACATAGCCTGCCATTAATGCTAATGCTTTTTAGCTGCAGGTAAACGGATAACGGGAAGCCGTTTTTCCACCATTCGCACATTGAGCAGCGTTCATATATTTGATTGGTAGCGCTAAGCTCCTCCCCCTGACTCTGATTGGTTGTTTTTGGTTGGGAGCTGTGCATTTCTTCAGCAATTTTATCAGGGAATATCTGTCCCATACTTATTAAAACATGGTGACACTTTTAAGAAATATGTAAAAAAAAAAAAAAAAAAAAATTATAAGAAGTTGCACACTGCACCTTTCATGACATCGACATCATTATTTCTTGATGGTACGATCGAGCAACTAATGTGATCAGCATTTGCTGGTGAATAATAATAATATTAATACTAATACTAGTACTACTACTACTAATAATAATAATAATGATAATAATAAGCAGTGCTGGTCAGAGCTGGATGCTCACCGGAACGTTTTGGAGGTTTCCACTGTTCACTGCAGCTGTGGAAGTGCAGCACAACATCCAGGTGGTTTTGCTGTCTTTGGGGGTCTAATAAGGCTTCCAGCTCACGAGTCCATTACTCACTTCCTCATTCATGGATTGTATTTCATTGTTTAGCCCCTACCTGGGGCAGTTTTGCACCTTGCGTCCTCTGGAAGCGTTCGGTTAGAGGCAAGCCGAGCCAGATCAAATCTCCTTAATGCTGCAGGTGCCGGAATGAAGGATCTGTTTAAATTGAAGCCTTCAGGGGATGCAACATTACTGGTAGAGCAGGGTTCTTTTCTCTTTTCTTTCTTTTGTTTGAGGTAATCCTTTAGTTTATTCAAAGTGGCGAGCCTCAGAACCTCCTCTAACAGGATCTCATCACTGGACTAAATCAGTAGAGGTTTATTCTCCTGAAGCCAGTGGAAGCTCCAGCAGTCTCAGTTAAAATAAAGTGTGCATCCTTAAAAGGATACACACTTATTTATTTCTGAATATTTCCTTACTGCTAACTCTTAAAATGGATTTTTTTATCACTTGCATATACATTTGCAAAATGTTTGCAAATGTATAGAGAACAAAAACATGCAACACTTTTTTTTGTTGCAATTTTTACATATGCATGTGCTTGTTGCTAGTTGAATCATATGTGACGTGCCATTAAAGGTTTAAGTGTTCAAATGACTCATTAAGATCTCATGTGTTGACATGACAAAAGTCCAGCAGGACGGACTTTGTTATTGTCCTTCAGAGAAACAAGAAGTAAAACGCCTCAGGCTGGTCCACAGACAGGTAACAGCAGACTGAATTATGGGCCACTGGAGGAGGCTTCATGTAATATATCTGTCACATTTGGAGCAGATCAGAGAATCCACATCCCAGAAAGGGAAATCTAACAATATTCTCCTGGGAGGTTTCAGGTAAATAAATGTGTTTCTTCACAATTGCGGACATCTTGAACCCATTTAAGACAAACAATAAAGATTTTTTTCATATTTCCTTCTTCTCTTTTTTGAACTGCAACAAAAGGAAAACATCCCAAGTCTTGAAAAGCTTGGACTGTTAGATGTTCAGGACCAGGTTTTCCAGAGAGGCTGATGTTTAATCTGGTGAGTTCATTCATGTCCTCATGGATGGAAGGAGAACTGTGAAAGCTCGAAGGTTCTTCATGTTCGTTCTAGTTGAAGCAGTCGACTTTAAAGGGCCAAAGCACTTATATGGAGTGTTATGACTCTAATGTTCTACAATATAATCTAGCAACAATATAATTGAACCTGCGGATGTATCTGGCAGTGATAAGACTACAGACTCATTCAATAAACTAGAATATTATTGAAAAGTCCATTAATTTCAGGAACTTTATCGCAAAGTGAAACACAATATATAGATTAATTACACAGATAAAAGCCTTTATTTCTGTTAACTATGATAATTTTCCACTTACAGGTAATTGGAAAAAAATTGTATTTAAGATTATTACATCAAGTCAACACAAACGTCTTTTTAACACATCTATGTGGGTTTAATGGATGTTTAGTACCTGCTTAAGGGTTGTTGTTTTCAAAAGGTAATTTTTATGTGACCTCATCTTAACACATACTATAAATGACTATATATATGCGTTGCATTAACAACCTCATTGTTGGAAAACATTCAATATTTTGTCTGTAATATGAAGTCATCCTCAATAAAGACATTACAGTACTTAATAATGTCAAACACATACAGTAATATTTACTAGAGTTATAACGACACATTCAGCTCAAGTGACAAGATGATAAACAGCTTCAGGTTCTATTCATTTACTGTTCTTTACAGTATAGTAAGCAAAAATTAAACTGAGCACTTAAGTATATCTGGAGTTTATTAGAATTACTGTGTTTCATAAAGGCCTGCCCGGCCTGGGATTTGTAACTGTTCAGGTTTGCATCCAGGAATTTTTTAGTTTTCTAGAAATGTGTTGCAGCTGGTTGGAGAAATTACTACTTGGATTCTCTTGTGTTGAGGCTTGAATTGTCAAGATGTAGGAGTTCTTTCACCAGTGTTTGAATTTTGACTCAGATCTTAGATCTTATCTTTTGCTTCTATATGCTTTCAATAATTTTGTGTGATTTTCAGCCACCATAATACTAACTACTTCCCACACCTGTTTTCCACATAAATTTAGTTTTTTCACACAGCTGTTGCCTTCCTGGGACCTAAACTACTTACTTTTCACAGCCCTGTCAGCTCCCTGCTGCTCATGCATCTGTTTTGGGATTACTAAGCATTAATGAGTATGATAATTAAAGTTATAAAACTTGAACCTAACTTCTTTCTATATGGTTTATAGAGCTTTCATTTCCTCTATTTATCCTAGGTGGGATGTTTCGGGTGTCTGGGTTGTTCACTGTACGGTACGGTACATTACAGGAATGAAATGATTGTTCCAAAAAACCTGAAGACTCCATAAAAACCTATTCATTCAATTCGATAGAGTTTATTTATAGTTTCACAACAAACGTCATCTCAAAGAACGATACAGAAAAAAAAACAAAAAAACATTTCAATTCAGGAATTCACCACAGCCAAAAGCAAACATCTGAACAGATGCAGCTGCTATGGAGAGAAAAACAGAAAGGAAGTCAAATTAGCAGTTGAAAAAATGATGCAAAATGATTAGTGAGATTAGTCTGAAAATTTCAGTTTGGTTTTCTTCTAGCAAATTTTACATTTTTGAAATTTACAAAGGTGGAACATTTCTTAGATTAATCTCAAATTTCTGTTTTTTTTAAGGCATTTTTTTTCTTTCTTCTACCTACAATGGTCCTAAAATGCCGTCATACCTGCTGGTCAGTTTGTCCAGCAGTTTAAACCTGAAGCAGTCCGACTGCAGAGACGGCTCAGGAGAACCTAACCTGATAGAAGGAAGCGTGAGACGGGTAGAGTCGGATGGTGTTCATCCTCACTGTAATCACTGCTGGAACTCCAATCACTGTTAGAAGTTCTTTCATCTCTGAAACTATTGTCCTTTAGTCTTTCATTGTAGCTTCCAAACAGCAACTGCTTGTGCTAATCGATGTTAATCATTACTGAACAAGAGCAGACTAAAATAGCAGCATTGTTACAACCACTTTTGAAAGCAGAATCATTTATTTTAACCCTCCAGTTAAAGTCTCCAAACATAAAGAGCACATTGCACACAGAAACTATGAGCTCCAGAGGAACAATGTGTGTGCAAATGCAGCAGACACAGTTTGTCCAACGGGATTTTCTCCAAATCCTTCAATTGGATTTCTCCCTCCCGCGAGGTGAAGGAGCTGCCTTCTTTCCAGCCCAATATCTCTGAGCAAACACTTGCGTCAGCTGTTTGTGTTTGCCAATACATTATGACTATGAATATTTTAAAGGGAAACAGAGCTCTGCAACCCCCATGTCTTTCCTGAGGAACTTGTATTCTCAACCAATTCAAACTCCTTCGCTACAGTACAGTACAGTATGTTGTGGAAAAAATATTCACACCCCTTTAACTTTCTTACATTTTGACAGATTACGACCACAAACATCAGTGTATTTTACTAGGATTTCATCTGAATGACTAGCCAAAGAGAATTTATACATGTTTTTCAAAAAGGCAAGTGTGGTTGCATAAAAATGAGAGTGCAGCTACTGTCCCCTTGGAGTCACCTAAACAATAGACTGCTTAGTTTACCCAGAAACAGAATGGATCAACTGGAAACCTACCAAAATATGACCGTCCACTGAAACTGTCAGGACAGGCAGGGAGAGTGCTAGTTAAAGAAGCCGAAGAGGCCTTGGTCACTATGGAGACGCTGCAGAGATAAGCAGCTCAGGTAAGATAATCTGTCAAGACACTTTCCTCTGAAGTGTGTAACTGTCCTCACACTGACACAGTGATGGCAGCATCATGCTATGGAAATGCTTCACTTCAAGTGGAACAGGGAGTCTGTAGCAGACCAAGGGTACAATAGCGACGATGGTGGTAGGAGCTCTTCCTGCAGTCGGTGGTCAGTTCAATCTGTCCACATCTGTCGTTGTGTTCTTGGGTAACATCTTACCTGCTGGTTGCGCCTGTGGATGGCAGCTCGCCTCTGTCAGCTGTGACTACAATCCAGCAGTTTGCCACCATGTGTGTTTGTGAATAGTTGAATGACTGAATGTAGAGTGAAGCACTTTGGGGTCCTGTGGATTTGATAAGGTGTTACATAAGTACAGGCCATTTACCAGAGTAGGTAGAGACAGCTAAAAAGTATTGCCTTACTTTTAAAAGTTTTGATTTACTTCCACTTCCTGTCTATTTGTTGTGATAAAGTAAGTATGAGCAAGACCCAGAATTCAAAACCAAATCCAGAAAAGTGTTAAAAGACGACGTTAAGACGTGCAAAATGATTGCTTCTTCTCTGGATAAGCTCTTGGTCTTTCCTCTGCAAGGCAACATTTCAGGCAATTAGAGGTGACAGTCTTGAGACAAGAAAGAAATAATTACCTGTTTGGGTTGGTAAATGGTGTGTATTTGTGCTTGTTATCAAGTCCAGAGGACCCCAAAGCACTTCACACTACATTCAGTCTGATGGAAGCAAGCTAATGGATAGTAGTCACAGCTGCCCTGGTGCAGCCTGACAGAGGCAAGGCTGGCATGCACCGGTGCCACCTGTTGAGCCCCCTGACCACCAGCAGCAGATGAGGCGGGTGAAGTGTCTTGACCAAGAACACAACGACAGAGGTCGACAGGATGGGGATCGATCTGGCAACCCACTGATTGCAGGAGAATCAGTGGGTTGCCACAATCCACAATCTTCCCAGATAGAGTCCGGGAAGATTGCTTTAGAGTCCGGAAGCAATATTTACGGACTCTATGCAACGTCGGCCCAAAGAACGAACCACGTGAGACTTTGACTGCAGTGGAGTTGATTGAACAAGATGTCCTTCTACTGGGGATTGTTTCTCCCACAGGACTAATCAGAGTTAAGGTACAAGAAGTAAGAGTCAAAGCTTAGGTAAGAGTCAAAACAGGAATGCCAACAGACATTCTCACTCTGGGTGAGGGCGAAGCAGCTGTTTGAACAGGCAGACACAGGAGAGAGCAAGGAACCAAACAACAGAAGAGGCTGTGAACGACGGCAGAAAGCACAAGGAACAGGTGAATCACAACGATCACATGAAGTTCCAATGAGGTACATTCAGCTTTAAAGTTGTTATATGACACACAAGGAAAATGTTTGAGGATTAAAGATGTTTTTGAAAAGCTTTGAAATAACACATGCTTAGGTGTTGCTACAGTAAGACCGCTTTTAAAAACCTGATGAATTACACTGAACTTTACTACGCCTGGACTGCTGCAGAACTAAAGGTTTTTCCCTGAAAGATAATAACTTAAAATGCCATGAACTCTAAGTTGGTAAGATTTCTCCAAAGAGAAAGAAAAAGAAAGTAAACAATAACAGGTGTGAAATCATAAGTTAGTCATTTGCCCTGCTTTTTTAAATAGTATTTCTACTGCAGAGAACTTGATAGCCACTGCCGGTTGTGAAAGTGCATGCAGTATGTACCACATAACGGAGTCAAATTTTAATATTCCTGGTGCTTTGTTAAAATAAATGAAGCCCGGTTACGATAACACTTCTTTTTTTCGGTGCACTTTCATTGTACCTGATGCATATCAGAGCCGTTGCTCATACAAAAAGTGCATTAGCTGCTCAGACTGATGCAAGGAGAAGATGTTCGCCCATTTCATTCAGCCATGTTTCTTTGGGCTGAGATAAATCGAGTAAATGCAATTGATTTTGGGCATCTGTCACTCAGCGAAGAAGACGTCAGTGGGAAGAGCGAGAGACAGTGGCACCTTGTTGCAGCAAAACGGAGGAGAAAGAAATGTGTGCAAGAGAGATAGAGACAGACAGATGGTGTTGCTACACAGGAGACTGTCCTAATGGAGTTGTGTTAGGCCCTTATCACCACTGGCAGCATTTTGGCACAATTTAAACCGATATGGGGAATGGTAAACACAGCAAAGCACTGAAAGATGGACAACGTGTTTAACTACGGCATTGACTTTGCTTCAGCGAAAGGGCCAAGTTGCAATGTTTCCTAGAGACTCGATCTGATTTTGTTAACAGTAAATTAAAAGGGATGTGACTGCAGAGAAATATCAAATGAGAAATCCTAAACGTTTGGTAACATGCAGCAGATGGGCATGTTGGTCGGCTCATCTGAGCACCGTTGAGTTGTAGGCTGAACCTCTCCACCGTTTTAGAGCAGACTTTCAGAGAAAGCTTGCGTCTTGGAAGACTTGTTAATCCGAAGTGTTGAAGGGATTTATGTTGCATAGGTTTATTTTTTGTATAGCAATTAATCATGAAAAAGTCAATCAACAATCTATTCAAAATCAGTTCATTTCAGACATAACAGTAATATTGGATCCAATAACATGACACAAACAATCACATAAGATCACGATTATGTTATAATGTTATTCCCTCCTTAAAAATGTATCTGGAGTGTTGCCTTGAGTCTTTCATGCATGATTAAGAAACCTTTTAATCTCCATGGCAACCATTCATCTGTGCACAACACCTGGGTGGACTTAGCTCCGCCTTTGAAGTGAAGCTCCTCCTTGGAACTGCAGTTTCCGAACTTCCACCTCACAAAACAGGACTCCACTGCATCTCCTCCACTCAGCTCCTTCAGACTAGCCAGCAGCAATTAGCAAACACCTGGTGGAACTGTGCATCTAATGAGTTCATTACAGTTGCTTCTTCTCTGTGCAACGCTGGTAAAAACGCTGTTAAAGGGTTAATAGAGGAGCCATGTTGTGATGACCTCCTGAAGGCAGAGCTTCAGAAAGAGCAGGAGTTTCTTAAAGAGACATTATATATATATAGTTTATATATATAT
>CAEFZY010036817.1:0-22232 GCA_903066815.1 Brachyrhaphis roseni
CAAAGTTCAGCTATTCCAAGTTCTTCATCTTGTAATCCAGTTGTGACATGTCAAACAGATGTTTTGGATGACCAGTTAACCCCTTTAAATCAGTGCTGTTCTTCTGATTCTTCTCATGAGAGCACCTCCTCACAGATTTCTAAAGATCAAACTAAAGAAATGTGTGCATCTATAGTGGCTAAATTACAAGGCAGTGGAATCTCTGGCAGTCTAGTGTCGTCAATTGTGGGGGATTTAGAAGAACTAACAAACAACATTCATTTAAAAGCAAAGGAAACGGCTATATCTGCATTACCCAAAAGTGATCCCAATATTTCTGTGATAAATGAGTCATTTGAACAATTTGAAAACCCATTCACAAACCTAAATACAGAATGGAAGCGAAACAAATATTTCAACCTTAAATGGGGTGTTGTTGAGCCTGTGGAGATAACACTGGGAGTAAGATATGATAGTAGGCGGAATCAGACATCTGGTACATATGATCAGGTACCTGTGAAGGATACGTTCGTATATGTGCCAATATTGGAAACATTGCAGTTTATGTGCAGAAATGAAAACATTTGTGCTATAATGAAGACAGAATATGGATCAGAGAAAAACACTTACACAGACTTTTCTGATGGAAGCTATTATAAAAAACATCCTTTGTTTTCAACAAAAAAAGCTGCATTTCAAATTCAAATATTTTATGACGATTTTGAACCAGCCAATCCCCTGGGCTCAAAACATGGAATTCACAAAATTGGCTGTCTCTACTTTGTTCTAAGAAACCTGCCTCCTAAATTTAATTCAGCTTTAATGAATATTCATTTGATATCGCTATTTCATGCACAAGATCTTCACAAATATGGTTTTGATTCTATTCTGGAGCCATTAATGAAAGATCTGAAAAATCTGGAAAGCCAAGGCCTTAGTCTTCCATTTTCTGATGAACCAGTATATGGCACAATATCCCAAATCACCGGAGATAATTTAGGGATGCACACAATTCTTGGTTTTAATGAATCTTTTAGTAGTCACTATTTTTGTAGACTTTGTTTAATAGAAAAAAGTGACTGTCAAACTGTATTCAGTGAGGATGATCCTAAGATAGTACTTAGAGAAAAGACACATTTTGAAATGCTTTATAAATCTCTTAAAGAAAACCCACAGCTAAAGTCTTTGTATGGTTTGAAGAAAAAATCTTCACTGAATTCATTGAGGTATTTTCATGTTTCTAACAATTATTCCTTTGATATAATGCACGATCTTCTTGAGGGTGTTGCTCAGTATGAGATCAAATTACTTTTTGAATATCTTACTCAAAACTTCATATCACAACAAGATTTACTTTCCAGGATTTATAGTTTTGATTATGGGTATTTAGAAAGAAAAAACCGTCCCACAAAAATTATTTTGGAGAGTGCTGGAAATAGTATAGGCTTGAATTCTGTTCAGACATTGTGTCTTATCAAAAACATTCCACTTTTGTTTGGGGACATTATTCCTACAGGAGATAAAAACTGGTACTTGTTACTGTTGTTACTGGAAATAATGAACATTGTCTTTTCTCCTATTGTCACTATGGGTATGACGATATATTTGAAGCATTTAATTGTTGAACACCATAGACTCTTTAAGTTCTTATATCCACATCGAAATTTGATACCTAAGCATCATTTTATGATCCACTATCCATCTTCCATTAGGAAAATAGGTCCATTGTTACATATGTGGTCTATGAGGTTTGAGGCTAAACACAAAATGTTTAAAGAATATTTTAAAAACTTCAAAAATATAACCAAATCACTTGCGAAAAAGCATCAGATGGCCATAGCTTATCATTGGGAAACAATAACTAGTAAAGAAAATGAGCATGGACCTCTCAAACCATTTTCACTTAAAGATGAAGATGTGGTCAACAAAGAAATGCTTCAAATGATTTCATCAGGAGATGTTTTTTCAACCACCTGGGTTAGAGTTGAGGGTGTTGAATACAGACCAGGACTTGCTGTTTGCAGCACAATTCAAGATGAGATGCCAGTGTTTTGTCAGATAAGTGATGTACTTTTAGTTGACAATACCTTTCTTTTGTTATCTAAACAGCTATTCACAGAAACATTTGATGATCATCATCATGCTTTCAGGATTGTTCAAAGTGAAGAAAGGCATTTAGTAAAAATCCCTGAACTTAAATTTCATAAGCCTTTTGATATTCAAAACTCTTATGGCGTTTCTAATGAATGTTTGTTCATTGTACCACAATTTAAAATGTTGGAAACACAGCTGCAAAAATAAAGTGTTCAAAATTGATGTACTTGTGTCAATTGTTTTTTTCTTAATAATTATTATAATCATAATCATAAAGTAACTGTTTTTGGAGTAAATAACACTTGAAAGTGTTAAATCAACACTAACAAAGTGGTACATTTTTGTTCTTGGATCAGTGTTATCCATTATATCCCACAGTGTTAAATGAACCCTGTTTTGTGAGTTAAATAAGTAACTCTGATAAAGTGTTAAAATTTTAACTATATTGAAAGTGTTAATTTAACTCCAGAAGAGTGTGGACTATATAAGCACTGAAAAAGTGTTAAAATCAACTCTGTGGGAGTTAAATTAACACTGGCCTTTTTGCTGTGTACAATGGTGTGAAGTTTCAATTACCGGTAGACTTGTTGGCTGGTGGCTGCCAGTCAACCTGACAAGGAAGGGAATGACTGAGTGGAAAGAATTCCTACTGGGGTGGCACAAATCTTCTAGCACCCCGACTACAAATGGGATTTAATCGTTAAACATGTATACAATCTATATATGATTAGTGCTACTAATATTATAATAAATTTTCCTTGTGGAAACCCCCCAGCAGAGCTCAAACAACTGACAGAAAAAGTAGTACATGAAAAAAGGGCAATTTGCAAATCTTTTAAAAATAAAATTAACCTCCTTTAATGGAAGGTTTTGGTTTGTAAGGAATATATAAACATCCAGGGTAGCAAATATGAGTTTTCTTAACAACATTGTTTAAAAATCTCCTTAAAAGTTGTACTTCAATTTCATAACCTAAATTGGAGGTGAATGCAGACAAACTGCCTAACAGTAATTTATGGTGAAATCCTGACTGACAAATTTCCAGGATGTATGTGGCTCTGGAAGATTATATAGAGCTATTATTAAAGGAAACTAAAAGGTTCCTAATAAAGCAAACTAAAATATTTTTTATAATAAAACATTTTTTCCAAGTTATTTTATTATAAATTTTACTTTTCTCTTATGTTGTCTTGATACTATTTTCTTGAAATAGCAAGTTTGACAGTCAAGAGGGCTAAACTCACTAGTGCAGAATTTATCCATTTATGCTTCCATATTTCCCATGACCTCCATCACCACACAAACCCAAAATAAAACATATTCTTTTAAGAGTTTACATTTCTGAAGAAAATTACAAAATGTGAACCGGTCCAACTGCAATCCAGACAGTACATGACCAAAAGCTAAAGATGAAGTTTTATAAAGAAATTAAACCACAGGTTTTTGTTTTTTTTCTTATTTTTGTTCTCTCAAGAATTCTCCCCAAACCAAAAGAGACTTTATTTTAATTCAGCGTCTAAAAAACCCAAAAGTTTGATGGCCAGATTTGTAACATTTTAATTTTAATGTAAAAAAAACACATCAAATCAATAAAACAAATGTTAACCAACCTTGGTCTACGCCAAAGTCTGGAGTCAAATCTCTAGGATGGATGTCACTGTAATTGGTGTGGCTGTGCAAGCGGCGGTTAAGGCCATTATAGGTGAGCATGGAGAGGCATAACTGCTCATAGCCTCGCTCTCATTGTGAGAAAAAAAGTAGAGAACGTATGGGGTCCTACCACTCACCGTGACCTGTATCTTAATGAGCGGGACAAATCGATACATGCTGAAAGAGGAACACAACAGCGTTGCAATAAGACAGCTCTGTCTGTCTACACAGATTTGTTTTTCCAGTAATAGTGCTCAATTCTGGTGGAGTTTACATACACTCTCCGGCCTGAATGTCATTACTTATTGATTTGTTTGAATTATTGTTTTGTTTTTTTTGCATTGAATGATCATACAAGCAAAAATCTTCATAAGTTATACTTCAAACTAATTGAGTTAAATCCAGCATGTTGCTGCAACTAGCATGTATAACAGCTACTGCTATTCATGCTTTTTAAACTTAAAGCACTTTTAAGTTTAACATCTCACCTCAACTCTTCTAAACAAACTTCTTATGCCATTTATTTTAGGGTTACTGAGTGAAAGCTTAAAGATGATACCTGGTCCTAGAGCTGGTTTGCATTGTAAAACAAAACAAAACAAAAAACTATGGGAAGTCTTCTTTTACATCTCCATCAGCAAATAAATCTTGTGTTTAGTCAAACAAACCATAAACATTCTTAGACGTTTAAATATTTTTAATTTATTGTCTTTGTAAAGTAGAACTAGTTCTCATTTTTAGGCAGGTACAGATGCTTACGTGCAGTAGAATAATGTGTATTACATTTTTATGCATTGCCTGCATAAAAGTGGTTTTGTACTTGATAAGAGGTGTGGTTAAAAGCAACTCTTGTAAAACTGAAAAAAAGTCAAACTTCACACGTTTAAGTTTAAAGTTGAGTATCGTAGAAGTTTGTCTTGCTGTTCTTTTTTAGTAAAAAGGAATAAACTGAAAAATTAAGTCGCACACTAAAACACAAAAGAGGCAGGAATAATGTAATGTAGCACACATACACACACAGACGCACAAAAGACAAACATGTTTCATGTTTCATCAAAAATGAGTTCGCTCTGGTTAGCAGGCAATCCTGGAGTTTGACGAACACAGAGAGAAATGACAAAGGAAGGGAGACGTTTTGGGTGAGAGGCTGTCTTTAAAGAACGCAAAAAAAGTCAATTTCCAGTTGAAAAGAACATTGGCTGTGTGGAAGCGTCTGGCTTGACAATTACATGAGTGCTGCAAACCGCACTGCACCTCCACTGATAACCCGTCGGATTCTATTAAAACTTCAGCACTCCAAAGGACACTCATATGGAAGAAATTATCACACAGACTCACAGTGCGTGTGGCACGTCTTAAAATAGCAAAAAACTGTCTGACAATAATTCTTCATCTGCATTATTCCTATTGTAAGGAGGCAGAGAAAAAACTGGAAGGGAAATTAACTCTTGGATTTGGCAGAAACTCACAAAATAATTAAAGACTCATAAGTAAACTGGTTGAAGGCAAAGTTTATTCTGTAAAACTGTGTGTAGTTTGAAAGTCTGCTAATGACCTAAAAGTAGCCTCTTTGATTAACATCAAATACCATCAGTGTACACAGGGGTAGCCATATATATTTGCACTTGGATAAACACAAACAACTGTGGTACCCTCCTTTGAATTGCCTCTTTAATGTGGTGGAGGGTTTGTGTACCCCTATGATCCTGATGGCTTTGTTATCTGGAATTTTAGCATTTGATGATTTCAAATTGCCATCTACGTTCTTAACCCAACTCCTGCAATTGGGCTGAACTCTCTCCTACTTTGTAGTTGCCCAGAAAGAGGCATCAGGCATGGGTGAAGACTGAAGTGAAAATTCAGGTTTGTCTTCTCAAACCCCCAGTCGGCCGTGGCAGATGGCCTCTTGTACTGAGACAGGTTCTGTTCGAGGTTTCTTCCTGTTAAAGGGTAGCTTTTCCTCCCCACTGTCGCCACATGCATACTCGATATAAGGGACTGCTATATAGTCAATGACAAGCGATTGTCACTACGGGCTCATCCAGGAGGAGTGAATGCTGCAAGTCAATGACTCGATGCCTTCTGCTGGGTTTACTTAGACATTTTTTTTTATCTACTTTGAATAATTAATTGAACATACTGTACTGTTTGATTGCCTTATAGAGAAAATCTACTTTAGGTGTATATGCCTTTCATAAAAAACATATTTCAATTTTGAGATTAAGAACTCTAGAAAGCCGCAGGCAATGCTTTGTAAAGTTACTAACTGCAGCTTTATATTTAACACATGGAAAGTAAATATTATTTTCTTACCCTTCCTTATTATGGCCTCCTTCTTAAGTGCAATTAAATTACACAAACCGAATTTCTTAAGAAAGTTTCTTCATGGACACTTACAGGAAAAGAATATCAAATCATGGTTTTACCTCCCTCAACATTCCTCTCTTGTCGCCTTTGTTTTCAGTTTGAGTTCGGTTCCATATGAGGGATTCATCACATACTTGTCCAATGGTGGGAATCACGTTCATGCTTCACTCTTACTCCGTCACAACAAAATGATTCATTTTTCTATTACTGCGATAAGTGTGTGAAATGAGCTATATAATCAATAGCATAGGCCTGTAAACAGTGGCCACACTCCAGGGAAAATGTGTTTTCTTTAGTAAACAATACACTGCCTGCATGTGGTAAGAATGCTCATCTGAAATTGTTTGCGAAGGCAATTTACAGAGAAAAAAAGAGACACAAAATGAAAACATTCTTTATAACAATCGAGGGATGAACAGAGTCAGATTTGCCCAAGACAATATTAAGCTACAGCAAATAGGTTCACTTACTGTATGATGTTTACAATAAACTGTGCAGATCCTTTGACTTTGTTGTACACACGTGAAGCTTTCAGGACTACTGTATGTATATTTGTGCTAGTGAGATGAGACAGTCTAAGTATTGAACTGAATTACTCCTTAAAGATATCCCTGCACCACAACAAACTCAAGATTTGCCGCAGTGCAGCACCAAACACTTCAAAGCTTAAAACACTGCATAAGCTTGCTCTAATGAAAGATAAACCTTGGTCCCAGTTTGAGGTCAAGAGCGCTCTGGAGCAGGTTTTCATCCAGGACATTTATTTACATGGATGCATTATTTTTTATCTTTATCCTGAGTCATAGCACTTTCTGCTGCTGACACAGCATGATGCTGCCACTTGATGGGCTATACTGTAAGAAACTTGTGGAAGAACGGCCGATTATTGAAAGAATAATCACAAGCAATTTTTAAGGGGGTGTACTATGTATTTTCCAGGTACATAGTGACATTTTATAACATAAAGCTCTGAAAAGTCAACTTTGCATGACATCCTCTTTAAAATCATTCCAATCATTCCTCTTAACCAAAATAAGAATACACTTACAAAGTAGAATGTGGCAGAAATAACGTCTATAAAAATCTCTTCACAAAGCGTATGTAGGGAACGGAAATCGAAATTGTGCAAACTCACTTACATCAAGGAGACAATCTCTACTACTCAAAAACAATCTATACACTTAAGTAGGTAAAAAAAAACACACAAAAAAAACAATGCAGCATCTTAAAAGTGACGATCACTTTAGCTGCTGAGCAATATATTAGAAAGAACACTTACGAGTAGCTGAGCACGAAGCTTCTCATCTTCACTGCTGATCCTCTCCCTAATGATCGCTTGCTGGAGGCTGTCTTGGGTGAGGGCTCGCTCCACAGACAGGATCCTGGATATTTCTTCCTGGACTTTGGACTGAGCATCAGCTTGAGCCTGTGCTGATTCCCGGGCCTTCTCTGCATCGTACCTGGGTAGGATCAATAAAGAGAATATACATATTGTTAGAATAAAACTTAGGTAGAATGATAGTGTAAAAAGAGGCGTTTATATGTTGCCTGTGCATTCCCCAACATTTTCTGTTCTAGCTTTAAATAATGCTGGAAGAGAATTTAATGCACAGGATAACCAAGGATGGTGATAGTTTGGTGCCAAGAATTTGTGCTCTTAACATGTGCTATTGGCTATTTTTGAAAATAATGTTTTGTTTTTTTTAAAAAAGAGACAGAGATGCTTAAAGAAAGCACTAACTGACTCCAGAGCATTAGTGAACGTGGTAATCACTTATTCCTCCCATCACAAAATTAGAACAACATGGTGGCAACAGCCCAAATAAGAAAAAATTTCCCAAAATGGACTGCTGCAAATCTTGGTACTGATGTCAAACACAATACTAAGATCAACTACACAGAGTTGATCATTCCAAGCAATGCATCTGCATTGTTTTAGAGTCCCGTCGTGATGTGATATGCACAGCAGGGCTCCACCATGGCGGCGACCTGAAATTCACTGATCTCTGAAGAGTGACCCATTTTTCAGCAAATGTTTGTAAAAGCAGTCTGCATCCCTAGCAGTCAATCTGTTGCCATGAAGGTGATTGTAGCCACCTGCATTTTGCTTTTCTTGACATGTCCTTGTAATTTAAAAAAAAGTTGCAATAAAAGACAGCACTGAGGAGTAACAGATGGACACTGAAAAAGTTCAAAAGGCAAACCTAAAGTCGTGAGAATCAGCGAACCTCTGTGAGAGGGTTTATGACAAATTTAAGTGATTACAAAGAAGATCTATTTGATTATCGATGGCAGCAATCAATTCTGAGAGGCTGTGTTCTCAACAGACGTAGCAAAATCTCTGCAGACGCAGGACCAGTATTTGAACCCGGTCACTGGGTTGTCTTAGTTGCCTAGCAACACAGTTCCAACTAGGTGACAGTGTGCTTGATTGAATAAGGAAGAACAGCCCTGAAACCCCTAAAAGTGATCTTGTGTCTGATATCAAACAGTCAAGCCGAGGTAGAATAAACACAGAACTGACGGAGCGAGCAGTGGAGTGAATTATGGCAAATTCAATGAAGGCGAGGAAGATCTTCATAAACATCAGTCTGAGAAGGATGCAGAGAGATGCACAACAGATACATCTGATGACCACTCCAGAGGGCAGATGAAAATATTGACTGTATGGCATAGTTCCAAAAAGGGGACCCAATTAAAAACTAATTTCCTCCAGAGAAGATGGGGAAATTGTGAAACAATGACACTACTTTTAAAATAGTTATCCTTTTAAACCCCCGTAGGGATTTAAACACATAAGTTATAATTCATTTAGAGCTTTCTCAGGCTTTTAGACTCCTCATTATGGGAATTTAAATATCCGTTAATATATGGTTCCAGGCATGAATGTTATACAAGTTTTCTACCTCTTAGCTCTGCTATTTTTCCCATTACAAGCACACACTAATCTGTCAAAGTGATAGGTTTTCATCTTTTATTAGAAAAAATCTCATTTGCTTCCTCAGTCAGGTGTGAATGTAGACAACATGCAGACAGTGATGAATGGTGATGGACAGACTGCTAAAAGCAGATCACCTACATACCTGTAGCTTTGAAAAGATGACAGGTAGGAGTAATTCGCGTATGCCTGAAGTCTTAAAACGGCCCTGCATCGCAACTAAATGTCGGGGGCGGGGGGAAGGAAAGAAAACGGGTGAAAGTAAAGAGAAAGTGTGAGCAGTGGCAACATGACATGTTTGGCCCTGAGGAAGTGAAGCAACGGAGGAGAGAGACAGAGTGGGAGAGAGAGGGAGAGATGGAGGGAGACAGAGAGAGACCAGCCATGTCCAGTCTCACAGTCCACTGGGCTGCACACGTCAGCACACGCCATCCATCATCAGGCTCTGACTCACGCGCACACAGACACATGGGGAGCCTCCTAATGGCCTTTTACATTCACCATTTCCCCCACAATCCACGCCTCCCCGCATGTGTGCCGCTAATGCATCTAAGCTACCTCTACTCAAGACGCTTAGACTGCTGCTACAACTAGGGCTGAAAGAGAACAGTAAACAAGATTTTTCTTGGAAAAGTATTTTTGATGGTACTTGTGTGGGCCAGCAAATGTAGCCAACTCAACCTTTTGACATGCCTTTTTTAACCAATATGCTTTTAGCTGAATATATAGGAAGAAAGTACATCAGATGAAAAAAACGTTTCATCACAATTGAGTTTCCATAATGTACTGGATATGTTGCAGCTAAAATAAATGTTTAAATCGCTTGATGTGGAAGTGCTTGAAGAAAGCATTTATTAAGAAAAGACCACACTGTAATACAGCGCTAACTTGCAATGTGGTTCTATTAATTATTGTTTTAATTACATTAAATTCACAACAGGAAAGCACAAAAATATATATTTTTGTTTCTGCAAAACTGGATTTGATTGTGTTCATGTTTTTTTTATTTCAGAAGAGGAACAACATTAAACTGTTTAATATTCAGAGGAAACATGCTAGTCAAATTAAAAGATGAATGTAAGCCTAAATCTGCTAGATGTTTGAATGATTTTAACTGTACGTACAAAGTCTGCACTGGCTAAAAAATACATTTTAAAAAATAAACTAAATTCATTCTCTTACTCATTTTGTTTAGTCCCGCACCTTCTTTTGCACCTTTTTTTGCAAAAGGTGCAGCATGACCAAGAAACATTAAGGATTCCATACTTTTATATCTGTGATTTTCTTTTCAATTCAACACGCAATTTGTTTAAATAAATTTATTTGCGAGGCCCAAAGGGAAACAAAGTTAACATCAACTTGACAAAATGTATTTATTTATTTGTTTATTTGAGGCCCAACAGACCAACCAAAAAGTCACATGTGACCCAAAATTATAATCTGATCTGGAAAGAGAAGATTTCCAGGAGAAAAAGAAAGTGTAAGTAGAATAGAAAAAGAGTCTATTGACTGCCTCACAAGTGCTAACCCAAGCAAAGACTGCTATCACTAGCGAGATGCTATCTGTCTGCTTCACCTCTATTGCTTTCCAGTCATTATTGCCCTGTCTCTGGGATATTGGGCACATTTTTCATCTGACTGCAGAAGATTGGCACTGGGAGAGAAAGGGGGGCGTTGACGTAGACAATGGTTGAGTCAGACGGAGAGAGCAAACACTGTAGCTAAGAGGCAGAATGAAAAAGTATCATATCTTTAGAGGATAAGTGGATGATTTTTTTGTTTCTGTTTTAGCCTGGCACTGAGAAGGCTTAGTGGATAATCTTGGCTAATTAACTATTGTTTTGATTGTTAACTGGACGGAGTCATCAAACAGCCAGTTGGAAAATGGTGAGATTTCATTAATTTGAAGAAGAGAAAATTGAGGTGAACTGTGTCTGATATACCAGAGTAGCTGCATCCTACTTTCTGGAGGTGTCTGAAATGAAAATCTATAAACTTTGACACCTGATCAAAAGAGAAATGCTTCCTCGAAAAAAAATATTTGAGTGCAACATTACTAAACATCTGAGTTAATAAGTCACAACATAAATGACAGAAAGAAATTAACATTTGTATCATTTTAGATTAAATGCTTATGTATAAAGTCCAGCTTACTAAATAGTCTGATACTACAGTAGTACATGTAGATAAGGTCAAATATTAGAATATGAAGTGCCACAACCTTAAAGCTCAATACCTTTACAAGAAATTTTCAGTTGTGACCAACTCCCTCTAATCAGTCAGAGGATCAATCAGTTTTCATCTTCCCCCATTTCTCCTTGCTTTTCTCCACCTTTTACTGAAAAGTAACGCACAGTGCATTCAGCCAGACCTGCATACCAGTCCAGGCTCAACCCAGGTCCCTGGAAACAAAGCATTTAAGCACCCACTGCAATATTGATGTTACGAATAATGTCGTAGAATGCTGTCTATGAATATTTAATGACTCATCCATTCTCCCTGACACACACATGAACACATGCATGCACTGCATCTGATTATACAACAGTGCAATAAAGTTATATTCTGGATGATAGAATGGGAACAGCCCAAGTCAACTGCTTTCCACTGAACAATAAATTTCATTGTTTTGCTTCCAAGTTGTTACTGTACACTGCACTTAGAATCCTTTAATGAAGTAAATTATTATTATTTCTTCAATTAAAACAAGGCAACATCCTCTGGTTGAAGTAAAGTCCTCTCAGTACAATCAGTCAAGCAGGCCTAAAATGCAAAATGTATGTAAACCTAAAAATTTAAAATCTGGAAAATTAAGAAAAAAAAAACAAAAAAACAGGGGTTACAATTAATATTAACTCGCCGATTTAAGAAAAATGGTGAGAAATTACCAGTGTCAAATAAAAAAACATGTATATATAGTGAAGCATCAAAAATGTGAACATTCTGGATCTAGATGCATCTAAGATGGTTGAGGCAGTCTTACAAAGAATGATGAAGTAAAATTAAATAAGGCTCACAACATACAACAAAACTGAATAACTCAAGAAAACAAAGTCCAACTCAACTCAAGTCAAAGCCACAGAGCCTAGTCCACAAACAGTAAGAGAATCTTGTATAGGGGTGAAATATGCTTTGTTAACACTAAACAAAATACGCTACCAATCACTCTTTTAAACCACCAGTCTTGCAGAACAATTCCCAAAACATTGTGCTTGAGAATATGTCCAAGATAGCTTAATGGTAGTTTAAAGTGTTAAAGACTAAGTAATAAATTCAACTGCTGCAGCGTTATTGATGTAAAGAGATCTAGAGTTTTCCTGACAGAGTAATAGCCAATCAGATTAAGCAACTTTGCTTCTTCATAACCTAATGGAGGCTTTCTGAATAGGAGCATGGTGAATTGATGTTAAGACACAAAAAGAAGAAATTTGAAGTCGAAGCTTGCTCAGGCTCATCTAGAACTAACAAAAAATTTAATAGGATGGCTGGTTAAATGTGAAATGAGTCAAAAACTCTCAGAGAAGGTCAGTGTTCTTACTCTTAGATCAGGCATGCAATTATATCACGCAAGCTGCTTGAATAAATGTTGAAGAAATAGACTGAATTTGGACAAATACAACTAACCTTTTAGTGTTTGCGCTGGACAATCAAACTCAACCCATATTTACAGAGGGAGTGAGTTTAATAAAAAGTTGGAATATTACCAAGATGAAGGAAATTAGAGAAATGGAGTAACACCGAATTACAGCAAAAAATGGAGGAATAGAAGGAAGAGACAAGAGCTAAGAGGTCGAAAGTGTCTGAGAAAGTCAAACAGCACAAACAGTGATAAAGGATGCACTGGGTTGAGGAAGAAGAAACGGTTGAGTATGAGAGTTTTTTTTTTTTTTTTACTCTCATCCCACCTTCCCTATCATCCTTTTCTGTGGCGTTCTGCTCGGATGCCTCACAGAGAAGCGGCAGAAGCAAATCTGCTCTCTGCACCCGCTCCTTTCTACAAATTAGTTTAGGCTGCACCTAAATAAACCCGGAGCTCAAAGTTCCTACTTCCTCTCTACCAGAGCAAAATATGCAAAGCCAGATCTCTGGAGTTCATTTATGGTCTTACAGCCAAACAGATGGAATGGTGCCTAATCTAAACACCACAAATCCTCAAATTCGCAAGAACTCTTTTTGACACTGCACTACATCGGAAGACTGAGTGAAGGAATTCAAAACTGCCACATTACGATAGAAAAAGTAGCACATAATTGTGACATGAAAAAGGTAAGATAATTTCAAAATTAGAAAATGTTTTAAACTTGTAGAAGTATGTCCCAAAACATTTGCTACCAACATCGCAGTGAAAACTAAGAGACGACAAATGCACATTGTGTTTTTTGTAAAGAATTTGATAAAGCATGTACACCATCATTTTAAGCTAATTTTTGTTTATCCCATATTTTATTACATAAAGTATTAATATGAAAATACTGAAGACTCTGAGTGCTTTAGAAGCCTAATTGGAAACCTTCAAGTGGTACGAAGAATTTCCAAGGCACTGTATATCCACTAAAGTTTCCATGTAATATTTCATTTTTCTGTGCTTACACTGTGCAGTCGTCTCACAGTTTCACTGCTCTGGCACCTAGTGGTTCTGTTAAATGAGCTGTATTACACTATAACTCACAGAAGGAAAGTGTTTTACCCCTTACTCCAATCTAGCTGAAAAAATATCTCATCTCAGCGTCTTCTCTGCTATCTCTACAGGGACCATTATACTGCAGTTAAATTATAGGCTCAAGGCACCAATGAGGAAAAAAAAATTGTTTTTTTCTTACTTCCATTTGTGCAAAAACATTTAATCTCCAAGAATAAAGTTAAGTAACTATTGAAAATAGAACAGCAATTTATTTAGAGTCTTGAGTACGTAATACACTTGTATCATAACTGAAAGAGGAAACCTGTTTGTCTTCCTGGTACACCCTACAATTATTTGTAATGGTCCTGTGTTAGGACGTTAAGGACAAATTCTACATTTTCAATGTAGTCATGAATTAAAGGAAAATGTCCTGGAGTAGATATCTCTCTCTAGTGCCCAGAAAGATCAAAACAATAGAAATATCAAACGCAGAAATGGTGACATGGTTGCCATATGTAGTTGTTAAATCAGTGCAGTTCAAACCCACGAAATATGTCCAATTTACAGCAGACTACATGGAACATTCTACAGACTTGTAAGGGAAAATGTGCAAAGAAATACAATGGACAAACAAGTAGATGCAAGGATAGGTCAGTCGATTGGTCGATTGGTCAGATGGATGGATGGATGGATGGATGGATGGATGGATGGATGGATGGATGGATGGATGGATGGATAAATTGCATCTACCTACTATATCTCCATGTTGCTTTCTATTTTGTATCGTAATATAGACTTGCATACATATATATATATATATATATATACACACACACACATTACTTGAAACTACCTACTAAGTCCTATGATCTTAAACAAGACATAAAAAATTATAATGCCCTTCCCCACAACTTCAGTAGTTGTATGTTTTACTATTTTGCGTCCCTGTTTATCATAAAGACATATTAAAAGAGACAAAGCAATACAGTGATATGATAATATGGGATGCACAGGCCAAAATATATGAACACATAAGCAAAAGGCAGAGGATTATTCACTGAAGACAAAAAGAAAAGAATGGACATGAAGAGGTTTCTTTATCAGGCTGTGCTAATGGATCACCCCCTCTACACCCAGGAAATTATCTCAGCATTGTGCTCCCCTTACTAAGACATGATTAATTGATTGCAAAGGAACAAGAGTAAAGAAGAACAGAAGATAGGGTAGGAGGGAAAAGTGCTGATGTACTCGGAAGAGACGTAAATTGGAAACAGTGGGGATCGGAAAGTCTGGTGCTGACCTTTTGGAATATTAATGAAACTGGAAAATGGTCAAGTTTTAAAAAGAAGACATTTCTTGATTCTGAAGCAAAGAACTGGCATGGAAACAGAAAAGAATTAGCAAATAGTTAAGTGGTTAGACATGTGCCTTGCAATTTAGTTTCACTGATCATAATACCAGATAGTTGTCCTACAATAAAATAACAGACTAGTCAAACACAAATCTTATAATTTTCTGTCATATAAGAAAACCAAAGGCTTTCAATTTACAAAACAAAAATTACATCTAGAAATAAAAAAATAAAAAAAATCTCTAATTTGAAAGAAAAACTTGTGTGTAAGTGTGCAGGAATCTAACCATGTTTGCATGTCTTGCTCTGCTTTGGCCCTCTTTTGCGCCAAGTCTTTATACAGCTCGTCAGTGATCTTCTTCAGGGCCTCTTCATTCACTAGAGAGAGAGAAAAAGAAGGAAAAGAGTGAAAATGAGAAAATTAAAGAAATTCTTAACAAATACAGCCATGTTTTATATAGAGGCAACAGTTAGGGAAAAATGATTGGCTTTTCCACAAAGCTAGGGAAAAATAACACTCTACCAACCAACTAACAAAATAAAACATCCAAGCCGTTAAATTTGTAATTGCTCTCCGGCAAGAGTGAACACATTTTCTTGCTGAACACATTAAATTTATAGTTTCAAAGAATAAAAATAGAATTCCAAAACTAATACATTTAGGACATGTTTAACAGTGCTGTTTTGCAGCCAATGCAGAATTAAGATCTGTATAGATCTATCCAGGAACAAAGTTAAACCCCGTAACTGTCATGAGGACACTGGAAAAACAAGAGATAATTTAAAGACTCTACATCCTCCAGTTAGTGACGAACAGCAGTCAAGTCAGAAAAAGAAAGAAAGTTAGCCCAGTTAAGCCTCTTATTCAGGTCAAAATCAGCATGTTTTAGGTTTATAATTTTACATTTAACTGCAAACACTGTAATACGTCTTTTGCATAAAAGAGATCAAAGAGCAAAGAAAGAATAATGGCCTTAATAAGTTCCTTTTGGCAAAAAACAAACATATCAGCACAAACAACTCATATCATCTGTCAAGCGCAGCGATAAAGGCTGATTCTTCATACTTTTGTGGGAACAGGAACTTGGCAGCTACCTCCAATCGATACCAAATCTCAACTCAGTTGCCTCATGCAAAAGGTTTATGATTTAAAGCACATCAGCAAATCTACAACAGAATTCAAAGCATGTATAATGGACAAGATCACCATGCAAAGCAATTCTGTTCTGGTCCACCAACAAGGGACAGATATTAATCTTTGGGAAAACAAATCTAAATATTGTCAATATTAAAAAGATGGAGCTCAGAAAATGATCCAAGCACGAGGTGCATATAGGATATTCATTTTCCCTGTTGCAGATTTAGTACAACAGATTAATTACAAACATTATAGTTCTTAACACCAATAGTTATACTCATACACAACCTTCACAAATCATATCCTCTAAATATATATATTTATCTTCTATGATGGATTTCTGTATCTATTATCTACTAGGGAGTGTCGTAGAATCACTATAGATTTTTAAATTACTCAATGTCTTAAGAGTTAAAAACAACTTTCTATATTTTCTAAACACATATTCGTCCTCTATAACAAATCTTCATGTTTAGGAATTTTCCCTTATACAGAGATTAATCCTCCAACAAGTGAAAAAACAACAACAAAACAAAAACAACGGTAACATTGAGGTGATAACTGCTGCTCAACCTGTCACTGAATTTCCAATACTTCTTTATAGTCGCCCCAAAAAAAAGGCACATAGACATCTTTTTCCTAAAAGAACATAGCTCAATACCACCCTGTCAACACATATTCGTGTCATTGACGACAGACGTATATGACTCCATGTCCTCACCAGTCTATCTTGGCAGGTAATTAAGCATGAAAGTAAAGATGCCGGCCGGCGACTGGGCCAAAACGTGCTCTGAAGGCAGAAGTGGCATACGGTGTGCTGCAACACTGCAGTGATGAAGGGGGAAGTGTCTGAGCCTGTCAAGATTTGTCTCCTACTGCATTAGTTAGATGGGATAATCCCTATTGTCAGAGTCTATTATTACCTGGTAACATGTAGTAACAGCAGCTGGGAAAAACATCATTATTACTAGAATAAGATTAACAGAAAGAAAAAACAACAAGGTTACAGATATGCAAAGCAAATTTGTTTGAGACAACAGCCAGATTCCAAAGCATGGATCTAAATGCAATATTTAGTCAGTAAATTGATAAAGGTACTGATGAATATAGTTTGTCAATTTACTGGTCATGATCTTTCCATATCTGGAAATACTACAGGAATGACAATATAAAACAAGTGATTCTTATATTCTCTACAAATGTTAAAATCAGTATTGATATTACTTTTTTTATATTACTTCCCTTACTGGAATATTACTGATTCTCTTAAATTTGACCAGGGTGCCTTCTGTGTAATATGCATTTCCAAAGGATGAAACAATAAAAATGGCACATTTGAACAATTATGATGCATAATGCTCTAAGCCAGAAACGCATAATCCTGAATGCCTATACAAGATCAAATACAGACAAAAAGAGTTTTTTTTACTTGATCTTTTATGTTTGGAAGCACAACAACAAACGAGTGGAGGAGGGAAGCTAATTCTCACCGCAGAGAGAATCCTCGACGACAGCCTACTGTCCAGAGCACCCAAAAATAATATCCATCATGTCTGGCTGCAATTCCAAGTACTATTCATCTCACAGCACAAGTGTCTGAAATTGTTCCTGAGGAGCTGCCATAATCACTGGTAATACAGTCATTTTAGGTGAATATTTAATCATCATGAAATCAGTTGCAATTAAAAAAAAAAATTATTCACTGCTAAACCTTTTCGTTCACTGATGTTCACTAATACCGTTGAGGGATTTGCGGTTTCAAATATGGGGCACAGATCAGAAACAGCTGATATTTAATGCATCACTAAACTTGCCCAGGTACCCCTTGAAAATGAGATCCAGATCTCAATGGAGTTTACCTGGTTAAATAAAGGAAATAAAAATTTTTTTTAAAAAAAAGCTTGAGTGGGGATTTCAGGGGGGGTTATGTGCCCAAACAGGCTATAACTGTTTCTGCATTGACAACATTGTAAATTAGATATACAAAAATGTAACAAAATATACACCTGTGTATAGCCACTGTAATATGTCATCATGCTCTGTTGACATTTGTGCTATTTCCAAAACCTGATTATATATGAGAAGTTTATACTTTTTTATCAACAATTAAAAAGAAATTCACAGAGCACTGCTTCAAGTATATTTCCAAGGCACTCAAAATTCAGGAAAGCTTAGACAATTCTACATTTCCTCTCCGGCTTTCCAAAGAGAGGCTTCAGATTGCTGGCGAGTCCACAGGGTCAGCCACAGAACAGGTTCTAATATGATAAACACTGTCTGGGGTCCTTGAGGGAGGCTGTTTGGGTCAGAGACAATTCCAGATTGACAGAGACCTTGTCAATCTTGAGTAGGACATGTAAATGTTAAAAAGATTAAAAGCTCATCATCTTTTTAAATGCGTCTCCCTCTTTTTCCTTTCCACCAATCAGTAGGCCCCATGGAAGAACCCACAGAGGAGGTGGCGAAGCAGCGGAGCTCAGGCTATTGGCAGTAGAGATAATAGACAAAGGCAAATTGCATTTCTCATCAGAAGTTTCATTAACCCCGGGACCCACACGGAGGGCATAATCTGTAACATTACCACTTCCTCACGTTTCTACCTTGCGCTTTGGTCGAGTCACTACACACCTTCCACAATGCCCAAAAAAGAATAAAAAGGACAGGGAAAAAATGCCAATAGGGTTTCCAACTTATGATAGTACAACCGCAATCATATAATTTTTTTTCTAATCAGACTTCTTTGGTAATGTAATCTCAAATTACAGATTGGAAAAAAAAACTTTTATTTTCTTACAGTAATAAGGATGCTTTGAAAGGGACAAAGATGTAGTTCATCAGTGTCCACTTTATGCATTTGCGCTTTCACCGCAATTTTTCTTTGCCTTTCTCATCTTTCCATTCTCTTTTCTACCCCCAGGAGACATTTTTAAACAGACTATTAGCCCAGGACTGTGTGTGGGCCCTGGCATATGAATATTTATAGCATATTGGAGAAGGTGTAGGAGGTTCAACCTTGACTATGGTGTAATCAGCACACATACTTACTCAGGGCATGATTTAGAGACAGCCGACCTGCTGAGAGCCTCACTCGATACCCAACTCTCGTGGACACACATAATCAATGTCTGCCTCATTAAGGTCGCACCCTTTGAGAATTGGGCTGAACTTTGTAACATTTTTAACGAGATTCACATTCACATTCATCACACCTTCCTTTTTTTATTCCTTAAAAAGAGCGTGCCCAAGCATGATCATTCGAATAAGTTGACTTTTTTCACCACTTTTACAATAGTTGGTACATAGTACCTTTCTAACTCTTTGAGGTGACCTCCCAAGGCTAATACTGTGAATGTCAACACACAATATATGTGGATAATGAATGAGTCATATGCTAAGTTAACCCATTTAATCCCACCGGCAACAATTGTTGTCAGACATTTTTCCTAACTTCTGGAAGCTCTAGAACAACTGTTTTGACTTTTGACAGCGAATTGAAGTTTTAACATAAAATAATAATGTGTCTACTCTAAGCAATATCAATTTCATACATACATACAAGAGGAAGTCAGTAAAATATCTAAATCAACAAATATAAATAAAATATTTTCAACATATGTTCTTTCAAGTGTCTTCTACTAATATATAAAGAAAATTGTATCCCTTCATTCATCTTTTGATCATAAGAAGAGTGAATGTAAGCATGGCAACAATTGTTGCCGCTAGAAAAATACATAAGACAGCACTATGCTAGGTGTCCATAGCTTTGCTGTTAATTCTATATGCCTTGCTGTTCCCATATAGCTTACAACTATCAGATATTTTAGATCTTCTAGACCTGAAGGAACATCAAAATGATGTCCTCTACATCACTGTCATTCCCGCAGTTGAGACCCTCCCCTGTTCAATCCCTCCAAAAGGTGATCCTTTGAACAAAGTGTGGTATATGCACTGAATGACCACTACAAGTTGATGCCACGTCTGAAACTACTTTAGGCAGGGCTAAGGTGTAGTGTTTGGTCTAGTGAAACAGGGAGAGTGTCCTCCCAGATGCAGATTTGTTCATACTGACATTTTCACCTGACTTTGTCTCATTGATGAAACGACCAAATGAGGTCAAAGATCACTCAGCACATTGAGACAATGACATCTGCAGGGTGTAGCATTGAATCTTTATCTATCTAAAATATTTCTGAACACTCTTGTAACCATTCTTTGTTGTAATAGGTTATGTATGTCATGATTTTTTTAAATGTTTTTATACAGTATGTATTAATAAGCCAGATTTGTGTAATTTAGACTGTGCAGTTTCCCACCGGAAACAATTGTTGCAGAGTATAAAACCTACATTTTCACTAACATAACCAACATGATATTTATTTAATAATTCATAAATATCATGTGTTAGGGAGGTCCAAGGATTGAAATGCATGCACTTATTTTGCAGGAAAAAATTTGGGATTAAACGGGTTAAGGTTGTGTGCTCAGCCTGTTGCTGTTCAAACTAATAACACCTCATGTGTGGAAAACCTGATAAATAAATAAATTCAATGTAAAAGAAGAAATACAAAACCTCTGTACTCAACAGACAAAAATAGAAGTGATGCAATATATGAAATTAAAAAGGCGTAGCCTTTCACAGTCTGTAGCTCACATACCAAATTCATTTCACTCTTCATTACATGAGATACAAACTATTAAGACTCAAGTCTTAGACCAGTAGTTGAAATCAAGTCTGAAGCCTATAGGGCACACGATTAAGGGGGTCTAAAGTGTCTTATTTTTGCAACTTAAGTACAAAAATATGTTGGAGTCTCAAGTATGAGTTGCTTTCTATGTCAGATCAATGCCCAAGATGTTTGTGTATGGACCCTTAGATATTTTTTTTTGTCATGCTGCTTGATATGGGAAGCAGTTTGCTTTACCAGCTACAGCAGCTGTCAGAAGAGACAAATCCTCAAAAGCAAAGCTAGGATCCAGAAAACTAAGAGAAATACATAAATAAGTAGATAAAGAGTCCTAAAGATGCTGTTGGTTCCCAATCATTATGTTGTACTTTCAATAACCTTTTTCATTAAAAAAAGAATTAATCATGCCATTAACAGTTGGTGGATGGCAATAAATCACTATATGACAGTAGCTACTGCAAGGCCCACTTTTTAAATTAAGACTAATTATAATTGCCGTGAAAAATTGGAGGCAAACAGCTTAAGGTGGCTTATAGTTAACACCCACACAATAGGCACAATCAAAATGAAATGCAAAACAAATCTATGGCATGTTCAGTACTACATAACCGTTGCCTTCTAATTAAACATGTTACAGAAACCATGTCCAAGACATTTCAAGACAAAATCATAACCACCAAAAAACATTACTTAAACATAACAGACAAGTTTTTACTCTATGTAGAACTAAATTTAATGAAGCTGCTTCTGAAGTATATGTTTTGGATAAAGCTAGTAAAATAAACTAGAAAATTTCTGTATAAATTTAAATGGGGTATGCCAAAGTGTACCTGTCGGTTGGAACAAAGCGTTCTGATGCTAAAAATTAGCATCAATGCCAAAGTAAGCTACAATGTACTCAATAGCATGTGGAGAGTCACAAGCATGTCGAGTAACATGTACCTACTCCATTCAGTATGTTAAAATCAGTGTGTAAGCTAAAATTAGCTAATTTGGCTAATTTTAGCACAAATTTGCCAAAATGCTAATGTTAGCCTAAATGCTGCCAGTGGCATGTGGGGTATCACTAACATGTTGTCTTACATGGACTTCCTCCATTAGGTGTGCTAAACATGGCTAATAAATAAAAAAATTGCTAAAAAAAAACTGATTTTAAGGAAAAGGCATTGGCTGCTAAAGTTTGTACTAATGTTAATCCACTGCCTTCTGATTTTTACTTCGTGGCACTTGGTTACCAGAAAATGCACTTATCTCTTTGCAACAGATTAACAACAAATATTGTTATTGTTCAAAAAACATAAGATTTCCTCTGCTCTTTTGAAATTCTACTTATCTTATACTACTTAAGAATTGTTTATTTGCTGAATTTTGTAGAAAAGTGAAAATGTTTATATATATATATATATATA
>CAEFZY010036821.1:0-13691 GCA_903066815.1 Brachyrhaphis roseni
AGTGACCAAACCTTTTTTACTTTCTTTCTCCTCACAAAACCCCCACCCGATCAAAAAGTTTCTTTCTTTCTCCCGTACTCCGCCCCGTACGCCCCCCCCCCCCCCCCCACACACACACACACACGCCTGCACACAAAAAAATGTGGTCCCAGAATCTTGTGACCGCCGATGCATTTCGAAGCAATAAAAGGGAGGGGAGAAAAGAAAGACTTCAAACTTCAGGGCATCCAAAGCCCTACATCCATATTGATTAAACAAATTTGCCACAAATCATTTTACAAATGCCCAGTGGGGGGCTATAGAGGGCAGTGGAAATGCCCCATTCATGCTCTGTCCTCCCCCGCTGGGCTGAAGCCTCGACTCTTGGCTCGTTTAAGCGTGCTGACAACCTCTGATCCCCTGGCCATCTGCAGGGTGGGCCGGCCTGCACTCAGGGTCCTTTGTGCTCGAAACTTCAGATTTAAAGGGAAAACTGCAGGACAGAGCATAGGAAAATCTTCCTCATTTACTCTTGGTTCCTCACACAAGTCAAAGGAAGAAACTGGGAAACGGAAACTGTTGTGAGATTTTGTTTGGGTTGTGTCACTCTCTGCAGCCCACAGCAGCTGCCTGGTGTGTTCATGCAGTGACTCACACAAGTTTGGGTGAACTTCAGCTCCGCCTTCTCCCCCTCACCACGCTGCTCTTTGTGAATGAAAGTGGGTGGAGGCAGCTATGTGGAGCATGCACGCATGCGGAGCAGTATTTTTGAATGCGGGTGTGTGTATGTGTGTGTGTGACGGGGTGTCCACGTGCTGAGTGGCTGCCCTGAGAGGGAAAGCAAACATGACGCTGACTTTGCACATGCACAACAACCAAGTTTGAGTTTTTGCTTTCAACCTATTTCAACCTACCCTGCTTTTAATATTTTGTATTTGTTCTAAGCGCCTTTGTTCAGTTTCAAATGAACAGACACTTATCCACAGGTGTGCTGTATGTTTCTATTTAAAGTTAAAATCCATTTTTCTGTAAAATTTGTCTCACATAAGATATAATTTTCCATCTGAAGAAAATTGTTAGTTGTCCTATCGGTAATGCTATTTTCTCATTATGAAATCTACCCTCCCAAAAACAAGCTTTAATATGGACCTGATGACATTACACAAGCAGCCGACTGGATTATTTTAATTTTAATTTATCTTAACTTTTTAATTGGCATATGTTTTTTCTTTTCTTTTTGCAAAATTTATTCTTTTAGGTCTTTAAATGTAAATGTTTGAGAACCCCTGATGGACTTCAGAAAAAATTGTAAACAGAAAAAAAACTGGAATGAAACCTGACTACGTAAAGGCAGGGATTCTCACTTCGTGTCCACAGAGTCCATGTCTGATATCTAGATCAGATATGGAACAAATAAAAATGAGCAATTTCCTCATATTACATTTGCTTACAATGTCCAAGCAAATAATATTGCAAATTTTACGGTGCAGTCGTTTCTGATCCTAATCTAAGATCATTTTTGACGGCTAAGTGGTGTAATTTTATGCAAAATGTCAACTTAACTTGGCAAAATTTAATGCCTGATCAAATAAATTGCTTCTCTTTCTATGGAAGAATAAACAAAATTAATAAACTCAATGCAAATTGCAAAAAGACTCATCAAACAAACTGACAAAAACATTGCAGACACCCAAAGATAGAAGCAGGTGAAGGACAAGATCCTCAATCTGAGTATATGACCTTATGAATTTAATTTAATTTTCAACAAAAAAACATGATATAATATGATATAATTAACATGTAAGATTTCAGCATTTTAGCTGAAAAATAACCCAAATATGTTGATATTACTTTAATGTTTCTGTAAAGGTCTTGCAATGTACCAGTCAGTTATCTCTAAATGTTTAATAAGCAATAAGGAAACATGTTAAGTAAAAAGCTTTTATGAGATGAATCAAATTTACCTACCAATAATGAAGGATGTTTCTATTTGCTTTTTTCTTTTTTTTTACTACATTTTTGTAAAAAAAAATCTTGTTACATGAAATCATTTATTTCTAAAGACTATGTAAAGTAGAAAATATATATTCAAAGGGATTCAGTAAACATCTTACTCTGCTGAGACATGGAGGTAGGCTAATATTGGCTTGTTTGTCTCTGTTTTGATTAAAGTTGTTGATAATTCGGCTTATGATATAATTTTTTGTGGTTTTAGGTAATTGATGTTGAAAGACCTTACGTAATAGCTTGTTCTTTTGCTTCATAAATAAAGTGCTTTGCTTTGAATATTGTGTATAGTAATAACTTGTGTTATAGAAGTGGACTGCGTTGTGTGGGTTTTCTCCAACATGGCCATCATTGGGTGTCCATTCAATGGAGATAAGGTTCGGATTGGGTTTGGACTGACTTACAGTCCGCTCCGGATCAGAGATCAAACTCTGAGAATTTCTGCAGAATCTATGTTGTAATCTGTAAAATGAGTCTCATTTCCCATAGTATTTACCAACAACTGTTTTCCTATTCATGTGCCACTTGTGATGTCATTAACCCAAAGAACCAACAAAGCAAAATAAGCTTCCTTTCACAAGTACAAACAGAAAAAAAAACTTTTTTTTTTTTTTTTTAAATTATGCAATTAAAATGAATACTTTATATTCTCTTGATTCCTCTTCAAAATACACATAAATTTGTGATTAAAAAGCAACAGGGCACTGGATAGCATCTTTAAGTTGAAGGGGAAAACAATCCTTATCATCTCCAAAACTTAACCAGTCATATTTTAGTCTCAGCAAATAATCACCAATGAAATTGTTCCCAAATTATTAAAGATAAAATCTGCTACTACTCTCCATTTCATCTTTTCTATAAACCCCAAACACATTCTAGGCCCCTTTCATTTGAACTGCTTCCAGTTACTTTAGATCGTCCTCAACTTCTGAATACAATCAGGAGAAGGAATGGGCACCTTAAAAACAACCCCACCAGTGACAGCTCGTGTAACCCAAGTTACGGAGGATTAGATGTTGCTGCAAAAGCTACAAATACTCAGAAATAACTGATCACTGTCTCTTTTTTGGCTTTGGGGACAGTTCTCGATGGTTATACCATTTTACATGCTTGCATATAATTTATCTGGTGCCACAGTCACTAAACTTTAGTACATCTCCTTTCCACTCATGCAGAACGTCCGCCTGGAAATTATTTTGCTCCTGTTTATGCGGAAGTCGCATGATGAGTGGGCTCACAGGGAGCAGCTGAGCTGAGGAGAACAACAAAACAGGTAATGCTTCCAACAGCTGTGGGACTCTTCGTGTTAGTACGGGACAAAAACTGCTGACTGGGACAAAACACAAGCTCACGAGTTTAGCTCTTAAGAGTTATGTAATTTGTGTTTGTTAATTCATGCCGAAACACACACAGGTCTGCATCAAACATTCTAATATTTACTTTTATTGCTTATTTCTGTCTTGTAAGGGTCTGTAGAGAGGCCTTAAATGTTTCTGCAGAAACAATTCAACAACACCCATCACTCATAAATATGTCACCTGACTGATGTGAGCCCAGCAAGTTATAGCGACCCTGGGACACACAACTCTTCCCTTTCCCAGACACGAACATTTCCACTGATTTGTGTCCAATCCGTGATCTCAATCAACCGTCAGGTCAGGTACAGTTTGACGCTTTGACGTCTATTCACTCAACGGTTGTACATTACCGTAAAAGAACCAGCTGTTCTTAAGATAAAGATACAGAAGAGCAGCGGTAGGTCGTCCATTTCATTTGGCTGTCGAGTTACGCACAGCTGCTTTTGAGTTGCCGAGACATAAAATCAATATTGTTCCTTTTTTCTTGTTTGCTGATGCTGGTGGAGGATGGAGGACTGAGTCAATAGAAAGCTGCTGATAATGTAGAGACAACAAGAATTTTTATTTTGGCCAGACAGCTGAGTCAAAGCACTCTGGAAAAAATCAAACACTGCAAGTTTTACGCTTCAATGTCAAATCTGACATTGAATATGAATATTAGAATTTGACACAAATTAGTGATTTTTGGTTTATTTATTTTTAATGGACTCCCTTCTGTACATCCATTCTTTCTCCATCCACCCATAGTGGGAAGTTGGAGAGACTGGTTCCGGCACACAATGAGATAAATATACTGCTCTGTTCTTGCCTGCAGATTTTTCTCATAAAAAACCCCTTTGATAGTTCAGCCATCTGGCTGGAGCCCAAAAAAAAGTCCTCATAAAAGAGGCCCAAATAAGGTCAGGGGTCACTCCCTCCCTAGGTCAGGGGCCCTGAAAGGTTGTTATAGTGGACTTTACTAAAGTTGTCAGCTCAGATCTCTTTGACAAATTAAAGCACATTCTTCTGGTTTAACAAGTATTCCCTTACAGTCAAACTTCCTCCAAATGACACGCTGCACAGGAAAGAGGAAACGCTGAGTACACATAATATCAGCACCTTGAAAGTGGCGAACGTTGGAAGATATATGAGATCATCTTTCAATGATTTTTGATTGTCAAATAAAATGATCATCCTTCTTTGGACAGGTCTGCAGCAGCTTTCCCCGTCAGTTTAAAACCATTTTCCATATGTGGCTAAGTAAACACTCTTTACTCAACACATAGTACATTAAAGGTGCAATGACACCCTGTCATTAACCCTGACCTGTCTGCATCTCGGTCCAAATGTCCAGAGGATGAAAGGCTCGGCCTGGACTTATCTCACAGAAGCATTCAGCTGACAGCCGTCTGCGTGACAGCGCAGAGAATCTGCCCGCTAACACGATACAGATCCACACTGTTTGAGATGATAAATCTGCAACTGGCTTTGACATGTAGACTTAAAATACACTGGTTCAGGAGATTAGTGAAGAATATTTGTTGGAGTCATTTAAGTACATCAAATAGGCAAACAGTAACTGCTCATCAGCTGAGATACATAGCTTACTGTTTATTCCAGTACAGAGCAAACAACACACTGTTAGCCATCTTAAAAGTATCAGGGGAGATTGAAAAAAAAAAAGCTGATAACTATACTGATAAGAGAGATAGCTAAGTAAAAAAATAAAATAAAATGCAGACACTGGGAGTAAGAGAATATATACAACATTCATTTTTGTACAGTAAACAGGAGGCTAAGCTAACTACATCAGCAGATTCATGCAAAGATGCTTTTAGAAAAGAGCAAGCACTGAACATTAGCTGTTAGCCTAACAGTAGCTATCAAGGAGGAGTCTTTGAGACCTCTTTCTCAAATTTTTGAAGATAGTTAAACATAAGTAAAGATAAGAAAAGCATCTAATTACTTTTTGGTAGCACTCTGAAAGCTTACCATTCACAAGCTAGCTCACCTAAATTCACAGGCCCAAAACGAACCAGTTCAGATAGGCTATAGCTGGTTAATGTTGACAGTAGGTAACTGTATGCTACTGTGTTCACCTTGTCTAAAAATTTTTAATTACCGTAGTATTACTACTTTCTTTCTCACTGCATATAGCATAGAAAGATATTTAATGTTGTTAACTTTAATTTTAAATCTGGAATAAATTAAAATGGCAGAAGATCAACACTTGATCTACTGCCATTATGTTTGTCACATAAAACAAATCATTATGTTTTTGTTTTATGTGAACAAAACACATAACATAACATTACCAAAAGCAAAAAATTTGCTTTTGGTATAAACTTCAAGTACTGTGTAACCCTGTATATTTACAGTTCAGTATTTGTGTTTTTTTTTGTGAAATGTAACTGAAATGTTTGTGAAAGATTTGCCACTTTGCAGATTCATTCACAAAGCATATCTAAAATATTCCACAGAACTTGCAGGTGGGAAGCTGAAATACAAAGACAATGCTATTTTACACGCTACTAATTTTTTGCAAAGCAGTCAATCTGGGAGCTGCATTCATTTTCTTCAGCTCAGCAGAGATTATGAGACTCTATTTTATTCTGTCTTTGAGGTGATTGATAAGCAACATTGTGAAGATGAGTTATTGCCAACTATGGGGGACAAATAATGCTCCTCAGTTTCAGATTGGAAGCTTTTTTCTTAACTTCTTCTGTAGAGTAAATCTTTAGCTTATTCTAGCAATATGGAGAAATCTTTCTCTTTCTATGGTAAGTGCACATGCCTGAGATGGTCACGCTGTGTTGTAAAATTTTTTAATAAATATTAAAAAAAAAAACATTCAGTCTGTGACAAGGCCCATTTTCATCTCAGTAATAGCAGCCTTAATTTCTTCAACTTCATTTATTCTCTTCCATCCTTTATTTAAAGTAATGCTGTAAAACTACATTCTGCAAACACTGAAGCATGGCAGAGGTCTGAGTTTGGGATCTGGACAGACCTCTCTGGAATCCTGACCTACACTCAACAACAGACAAATAACCTCCCAAAGGCATGACTCTGTTTCAAGAGATAGGAAAAGAAATTGAAAAATTATTAGGGGTTAAAGTCTTTACTAGCTAAAGATATGAACACACTGCAGGCACGAAAGCAGGACCTGATCTTTTTGTAACATAATATTGACGTTGATAAGATGAAGCATGAAATATTTTGGGGCTTTCACCGCAGCCAAAAAAAGTTATTATGACAACTAAAAGCAGACTTGAGAGTTATTATTGTAAACTGATAATAAAAGGCGCCATATAAAAGGAAAAACACTGAAGATTTATATGTTTCCAGAGTTGGTGGAGGTGAAAGAGGACATGCATCTATCTTTGCACAGATTTGAGAATGTGTTTGGTTTCACCACCCAAGCACTCTCATTCCCATCTTAAAAAGTTAAACAAATGACCATGACAGCTCCTGTGAGTGTGGGAAAACCTTATCCACCACACAGATACTCGGCTGGAGATTTGTCTTATGCTCATTGTGTCCCCGTTTAAAAGACGTGTCAAAGCTCTCGCTGCATGCTCCAGTCACTTCCTAAAAAAGGTGTTGCTGGATGATACGTGGTGGCAGTGTCCAGTTTCAGAGGAAATGGTGAAAGAATTAGTAGTAGGGGAGGGGGATAAGCTCCATTTAATGCCACTTTTAAAAGAAACAAGGCTTGCATCGCTCCCAGGAGCAATCATCACTGCACATTCTTCAGATGGGGTTTGGAATAGTCAAAGGAAATGTACGGGAGTGAGTTGTTCCCTCATAACCAGTCGCACATCATCCACATGCAGATATGAGCAGTCGGCCTCCTTTTTTTTATTTATTTACAGAAATTTAAAGATAAAAGGTAACAAATGGGGGGTTTGGACTCCTCAAATTACATTCAGATGAGAATACTAAGGCTCCTGCATTTCTTACAATCAGCCTAACTATGAAAGGTGAAAACAAACAAACAGTGTTTTTCTCACAGAACTTTTGCCTGAGGGAGTCACCACCAATAGGGGCTTCATCACAGCACGCTGTTATTAATCTTACTTAATTGTAGGCTATTCTGTTCAAATGTCTGCAGCTGTATTTTTCATCATTAAGCGTCTGTTTATAGTGGCAGGAAACTGCCCTAAAATGTAAGTGATAGATATTCTTGTTCTCAGACTGAGAAAACAGGATTAAGTGTCTTTTTGAACTTTGATTGGCTCTTTTTTCTGTTTATTTGTGGACTGAAAATGGAAGAAAGGATGAATTTAGCTCATGAAACACAAGGAGTTTATAAAGCCCTATTTGGGTTTTGAATCTGTGCTTTTATTTTCCAAAAATATATGTAGTATGCAGCATTAGCCTGACTTATAAACTTCATCAACTCTTTATTTTCAGAGAAATACAGTGCCTTGAAAAACATTCATACCCCTTGAAAAAAGCTCAATCTCAGTTAGATTAAATGGACAGTAAGTCTTTGACTAGGCCATTCTGACAGGTAAAAATGTTCTCATGTCTCACATCTTGTAAAGCCTGCAGGAGTTTTAATCTTCTAGTCATCTGCTTTCCAGAAGAAAAGCATTCCTCAAGCATAATGCTGCCACCGCCATGTTTTGTGAAACTTTGCAGCTCCTCCAAAGTTACATCGAGTCTTCTGGCTACTTCTCTGATCTGTGCTCATCATGCTTCCCCATGCTATTTGTATTTTCAGTTGTGGATTACACAATGCTCTGTGAAATGTCCAAAGTGTGGGATGTTATGCTTTAAGATAATCTGGCTTTAACAACCTCCACCCTGGTGTTCATGATGCTGTGTTGACTGATGTTCTCTAAAACAACCTCTGAGGCTGGCCTTCAGGATGAGATGAAATTACACACAGGTAGGCTCCATTTCATAATGAGGTCATCTGGTATCATGGGATTTTATTTAAAGGTATTAGAGAAAAGGGGAACGGAACATAATTCCGATTTTTCTTAGTAAATTAAATGTAAAAACCATCACATTAACAATAATACGATAATACAAGATAATTTGTCACCTACTGGGAGAAATTTGTCAAGGCTGCAGAACAACAAAGACCGAACAATAGTTCAAACAAATTCAATAACAATAAAACTACCACAAATAATTAAATAAGCATAACATACATCGAATTTTGTGCAGAGAAGCACATTGGTACACAATACTAATGTGCAAAAGAAAATGCACATTTTGCTTTGCACAGTGAATCCACACAAACACAATAATGTTCTACTTTGGGTTGGTGTGTCACATAAAATCACATTAAATCTGTTGAAACAAAGTATTAAAAGTCTTAGATACTGTATATGCTTCCTTTCCTTCTTTTGTTTACTTTATAGTCAAACTTTGACTTAAGTAAAAAAAAAAAATTGTACTCCCTGCAGCTGTTAATGACTGCTCTATCTTGCATAATAAACATGTTCAAATGAGTTTATATTCTAGATGATTTAACTCTAACATGAACATCTTCTTGGATTAGACTAATTTTGATTATGTTTTTTAAGATATATTACTATATACAGCAATAGAGCTTACACTACATTAGGAAACACCTGTTTGGACATTTTCTGATGTACAGAACTTGATTTTTTTTGTAATCAAAGTGAAGATGCCTCTATTGCCTCACAGCCCGGGTCGCATTCCAGTGACGCTGAAAAGGAATGAATCATGGTGGAATAATTGCTCTTACTCTTCCCTGACCACTTAGTTAAAAAGGGATTCAGATGGTTGGGATCTCTACCTCTCTCTCCTCTACCCCTCCTCCCATGGGACGAAGAGAGGAGAGGAGCAGAGCATGGGGGGATGGGTGTTTGACTTGGGAGAGCAGAATTTGGAAGGGGGTGTGAGTATTTACATAAATAGCCAATGCAAGTTTTCCCCACTTCCCCCCGCTCTGTAAATTCAGTTCTGCTCTTCAATAATCATCATTAAACAAATTGAGCCACAAATATTCTGACTGTCCAAAGTGCGTCAGACAACAGAACTGGATTCTGGCTGTATTTTAGAGATCACATGATTCCCCGGGATCTCGGATCAAGTCAGGGATTTGACGCTTTTGCCACCAGGGCTGCGTAGTGGGACAGCAGTTACATATGCTTGTTAACACACACTCAAACACACCTAAATTCAATTTGTTTAGACAGCAGGCCAAACAGGTTTTAGGGTTTTGTGAAAATTCTCTGCAAGTGACATTTGAGGAAAATTTGTCTCGGGGGGGCTTTGTGTTTTGTAACCTTTTTGGCAGCTTATACGTCAAAACTATTCATTTCCACTAACAGCCAAAGTAAACCACCAGCATTTTATGTGATATTATTCCTGGAAAAATTTTGATTTAATACTATCGCTTCATTTATGTAATAAATAAATTTCTAAAGATGTTGGTTTAAGTTGTAAGATAAACCAAAACCTTTTATATGTAATAGATTTAATGAAAAATAATCAATGTTATGCCAAAACTTTTGAAACATGCTTAACGAGAGGAAGAGAAAAATAAGTTACACTATTCATAAATAGCTCACATTCAGCAGAGGACTAAGTGACACAAAGCAGTTTATTATATCTGTGTATGCACAATAAAATATGATTTTATCATTTTTACAAGTACCACCATGTTCTTTTGTAGTTGATAGTGTGAATGGTAAACATTCGTCATTGTTGTGCTGCCTTTGTATGCAAAGTAATTCCCATGTACTAATCTCACAATGAAGATATAAAATGAATCCAGCCTTTAATCTAAATATATCTTATTACTGGAAAAACATAGAGAAATAATTGTTTTAAGTAAATTTAGTGATGGCACAATTATCAGCACGTCTAATGTTAGTTTTTACTGCGTCCATTTTTCATATTCACATGATTAGAAGACAATTAGAAGAAAAATGATTAGAAGATAATCATGTGATTAATTAACATGGTTGATTTTATTTCTGCCAAATTGTCTTTGTTGATTTGTCATTAAAAACACCAATGACAGCCGATTTTCAATTAACCTTTTTATTTCAAATGTCCAGATATTTAGAAAAGGCCATTTGCCATATATTCTTGTCAGGTTACCATAAAAACAGGCCCACACCATCACAGATATTCCATCATTCACGATGGTAGAAATTATATGGTTTTCCACATATCAAATCTTTATTTTTTGGTAGCTCCACAAGCAGGATGGTATGTGCAGCAGATGGTGTTGATTTACTGTTATGGAAACTTAGTGACTCCAGTTTTTAAAAATAAGGTATTTTTTACATTTATTTTGAAGAGATAATCAGGATTCTACTACTGAAATAAATGTATTTATCTTAAGGCTTTTGACACTTATTTGCCAGAGAGAAAAACACATTTATCTGTAATTGTATATCAGGGGTTAGCATGTTTTCCAATAGGAGTGAGTTTTTTCAACAGTTCACTGCCAACTCTTATTTCTCCCAACTTTAATCAATGATGTCACAGATCTGTGACATCCTAAGCCTGTCATTTAAATGGTGTTGGAGGAGATTAAAAATATGGCTCCCACTTTTGGACAAGTAGAAAAAGTCTGTCAAATAAGCAGCTCTAACACATCATGAACGGTTTGCACCACTGCTACAGAATCAGTGTTATTGTTACAGTAATTATCCACTAATGACATTACTTAATCTGTCGCTATGCTATGCAGACGCTTCACTCGTCTCAGGATCCTGGATGCTTAAAACTAAAAGTGAAGCTTCCATTATTCCTTCTTGTCTGATTGACTTGGCTAACAGAGCATTGGAATTGAATTGCTAAATGATCAGTTGATCCTCAAATAGAAAAATAAAAAGATAAAACAGGACAGTGACAGCAAAGAAAAGTAACATACCCAGGGATTGTGCAGCAGAACATTGAGTACAACAGAGCAACTTAGGAAACAGTATCAAAGCAGAATCAGGAAACATATGAAAAACTCTATTTCAGCAGTGCAATAAAATCAATATGTATAAATATATAATATATATATAATTTGATTATGTCTGTCAGAAGTTTTGAATTCTGTTAAAGGGACATTTGAGCTGATGGAGTATTTTTAGAAAACTTCCCAACAACTTTGGAGGTAGAGTAATTAATTCCCAAAACCGACTTCCTGAAACTCATGATTGTCTGCCTCCAGCACACTGTGACGGAAACCCCTGACTTTATCACATATCTGTTACTTTAACCAGTTTTATTCTTCGAACGTATCTGTCATCTCCATGCATGTGCTATCATGCCCATGTGAGTCTGTCAATCCTGTTGAGTCATTCTAATGTTTGCCGTCTCCAGCCCCCATCTGTGAGGCTAATTAAAACAATTTCAAGGACAAAGCAGGGGAGTCCATTGTATCAAACAACCAGCAGTGCAACGGATATGGTGTCACAAGGGCGCAGTTGTCAAGGATTAGCGCCATTCTGCCGGCGCAGATGGATTTATCGGCCTCCCATCACCAGTGACGTCACCAATAAAACAACAGGTCCATCAGAGCATGTGTGAGCTAGTGACAGAGAAAAGGGCCAGTTTCTGATTTACCTGTTGCTCGGCACATTGCTGACAGATCCTGTTGTTCAAGACGTACATAATGCATAGTTTTCTGCAAACGAGTTTCGTCAGACATGGTGTCAGTTTTCAGTCGAAAGGGATGATTTGCACCACAGTTCCACTGGAATATTACAAAGGAAGAGGAAGAAAAAAAACGGGGATCACGTGGTCACGCTGAGAATCAAGCAAGACAGAAACAGTGATCGAATGTATTTTTACCTGATCTTTTACACACACAGTCTCGTGACTGTTCTTATAAGTGGAAGGAGGGGGGCATTTCGACAACTCGCATTCCTTTGCTGTGCAGAGCCCACCCCCTCTTTCTGAAACACAGAGATCTGATGGTGACAAATCTTGAAACCAGCTTCCTCTTCTTCCTTTCAACTCGACTAATGGCCCAGTGAGCTGGACTCTGCCTGTCCTGACTCACATCCTCTGAGCCATAATATTTGTGTGGCCCATTCAGGAGCTGTCCTCGTTAGACTGCTGCTAATAAAAACACCACAGGCACCGGCTCACCTCATCATATCCAGACAAATCATCTAAATCATAACCTGGGATATTAGAGAAAAAGATTCAGAAAAGTTTCATTTATGAAGTAAATCATTACGACTTTTGCAGGTGCTCGTCTGAACTGAGCTTTCAGATACGGTGACATGGAAAAGTTTTTCACCCCTTAAATTTAATTAGATTTTATCACATTACAGGTACAAACTTCAGTGCATTTATTGGGATTTCATGAGATCATAAGATAGGATTTTTTTTCTTTTTTTCACAAACAACAAGGTGTTCAACCTCTGACTGAAACTATTTTTTGCTGCATAAACAGCTACATGCTTTTTGGGGGTTTATCTCCTCCTTCTTTAAACATCAAAAGACTAAAACTTTAGTCAAATGTTACAAAATATTTTAATTAAGGTCAGTCAAACTGAATAAGTCTCTAAAGTTCAAACAGGTCCTGTACTTTGTAGGTTTGCATAATGTTTCATAACCTTGTGTAATATTTTAAGTTCTCCATAACTTGATCCCTGATCTGTTAAGAACAGCTTCATTTATGCTGAGATTAATTCAATTTGTTGCAAAAGGGGGATGAATATCAATATATGCATTACTTCCTGGGTATTTACTTGTACAAAGTGAATAACCCATGTATCACGTCTCTTTTATTTAACAATGGTGAACTATTCTGTCAGATAAAACCCTAAAAAGACTAATTTGTTGTTGCAACACAACAAAATAAGGCAGGAATGCTTTTCAAGGTGCTGTAAATCTGGGTGGGAATCCTGCAAATGGAGGTGTTGACACTGAAGGTTTCATCCATGCTTTCAAGGCATTGTTCTTATCATCATGTCCAGGCCATACTTATCTCAGTGGGGACTGTATGTGAGCAGAAACAATAGGCCTGATTGAGTGCATTCCCTTAAAGGTGTTAGGTTACATGAGCCTGGTGCATTTAATAGAGGATATCTGTCTACAGGGGACTTTGCCACGTGATCTTTATCTGTCGGCTTGTGAGAAACGGTGCATCATTCGTAGAATAATTTGTTTTGTTTCGATTGTTGTGTTGCAGGTTGACACCAAAACAGATTTTGAAATACATTTTACTGTCAAGGAAGCTTAAACTTCATAATTTAAGACAGGTGGAGGGTCCAGTCTGGTTTCATGAAGGCCTTCTTCTCTATTTTTATCTTCCTCTTTCCCTTTTACCTCACCTCTCTTCCTGTCTTTTTTCTAGTTTTTTCTTCTCTTTTCCTTCTCTGTGTCCAATGCATTTGAAATAAGCCCAGCTATTTCAGGGGAACA
>CAEFZY010036823.1:0-38785 GCA_903066815.1 Brachyrhaphis roseni
CCATGGTGCTGAAAGTGAACGCGTCTCCTTCTGAGTTTGACATTATGAGTCTCCGAGACCATGTCGCCACCAAAAAATCTGCAATTGTGTTTGCTGTATAATCAGTAGATCCAGAGGATATTTCTTTTGATCTTACTTGTAACGTTTGCTGAATTTTGAAAAGGATAAAGTAAAGTGTTCTTGAACTGATCTGCTGAGTATGACTGTATTTGGTTGTATACACAAGTTGTATGATCAAGTTATGGTTATGGTTGGGGGGAGTTGGTTATTAAGCCAATGTGGTTCTCCCATATTTTCACTTTTATCAGACTACTAAAGAAAATATGGTGGAATTATTTAATGATTTGCCACCGTCCTGCCGGTGGTTGTTGCTTTCAGGGGTTTTCCACTTTAAAGTTGAGCAAGCCAAACATGCAGATGGCCACTCTTAGCTTTTAGGATCATATGGGCATGTTTACTCATGTCAGCATAGTGCCAATTAGACTCGTGCACGTGGGAAACCTTTCTAGATAAGCTGCAGTTTCTATTTGACACCATCTGCCTAAATCAGCCACTTTAAAGAACTGCTGTGCAACAAGCTGTGGTATGTGCTTCCTTTTCAGCGTCGCTAACAGTCCTAACACATTCAGAGGAAGCTGTCCCACAAAAAACAAACAAAATGCATAATCATAGTGTTGATGATTACATAAAAATGCAGTGCTCGTCATTTAAGCATTCTTTTAATTATTTATTTATTACTTCTATTATAAATGCTCCCAATCAAGTGATATTAAATGTTTTAATGCTGGATTTAAAACATTTAACATTTAATAAAGAACCAGCTAGTATTTTAAAAATATTGATACTATAACAATGCAGGGTTTAGCAGTTTCATTCCTGGAATAATTGCTGTGAGTTTCTGCAACAGAACGACACTAAAAGTACCAGCAACATGTTCTTAGATTTGTTTTTCTTGTCCTTGGGTTGAAAACGGTTTTTAATCTTGATTTCCACAAAACATACAATCTCATAAAAGAAAAATTATTCATCCTCTCTTTGCAAAAGTTTTACACTTTTCCACATTGTAAACTCCAACAATGTTAGCAAAAATGTTGCTCTTTAAGATTGACAAGACATTTAATGTAATAGCTGTTAGTCAAATTTCTAAGTTACTTTTTTTCAAAGTAATTTCACATTTGTGGCTCTAAACAAATTGTATTTAGCTGGACTGAAGGCAAAACTGGATCTTTCTAAGGTAAGGTAAAGAAATACCTTTACTTTAATAGAGGGTAAAGGTATTTACCCTGCAGACAGTCTAGTTAGACAGAAGTTTAGCATAAAAAAAAAAAGTCCACTGACTGCATACATTTCTTTATCTCAGTGTTGGGAATGTGTGCTTAGCGTTTTGGCTGGAGGGGCAGAGGTCACCTGAGTCTTTCGCTGTGTTTCAGAGAGAGGAAGTGCTTGCTGAAGGAGGCCGAGGTGCTCCACAAAGCCAGGTTTAACCACATCATCCAGATTTTTGGCATCTGCAACGAGCCCGAATTCTTCTGCATAGTGACAGAGTTCATGAGCAACGGCTCTCTGGACCAGCTGCTGCACGAGGTAATCGCACGGCAACCCGGTGAGCTCTGACTCCGGTTCTGGTTTGGATGCTGAAGGAGCGATTCTTTAGCAGAACTTGGTGGGTTAGAGTCGGCTGCGTTGGAGCAGCGATGCGTTTAAGCCACGCAGGACAACCGGCTTTTAGAACTGTTAGAGTCGTAATGCCATAAACAATACTCAAGTATTTGAAAATGATGAAATGATAGTATTTTTCTCGGGCAGTGAGGACAATATGGAGCTTCTGGTCAAGAGTTGGTATCAGTTTATGCCCAGTTATATATTGGACTACGTATCAACAGGCTTGTCACAATAACACATTTTGCTGGAGGATAAATTGTCCCAGAAGTTATTGCAATAAACAATAATTTTGTTGTTTTATTCAAGTAATGTAATGGTAATGACATAATAATGCAAGAACACATTCTCAAAAAGATCAATGAACTTTAAATCACAATGAGCATTTAACCCTGGAGATCGAAGACGTTTTAAATATCCAAAATAACCAAAAAAACAAAACAAACAACAGAAACAACAAATGATATGAATTATGAGGTCTCTGTAAACAAAATAGTCCTTCAAACACAAAAGTCTAGTTGAGACCAAAATACCAAACTGAAGAGTTTTATCATCCAGTTTATTAGTAGAAAGAGAGAAAATCAATAAATCAAGCAAATGGAAATTATTGAGCTTGTTTTAACTTATTGTGTGATTAACTGATTTACTGCGACAGGCCTACCTGTTAGTGTTCTGTAAGTAGCATTAGCCCTACTCTTTAGTGAACATGGCACCAGAACGGTTTCCAGCCGTGACTTTTCTCATTTCTGAACTGTTGTGCTTCTCCTATCACTATGGCAACGTGCCATACGAAAGTACCACAAATCCCGCACTGCAGAAGTTCAGCTTATCTAGTTGGCTTAGCAGTTCCTATTTATTGTAACTGTGTTGGTCGTACTCTTTGTTCTCCTGCTCCAACTGTAACCTCTTTATCTATCATCTGTCATTAGCTCAGCTTTTTCTTTCTTTTTATTCTTTCCTTTTGCCTTGGTTTGCCAGTAAGTGAAACTGAAAATAAAAGTGAAACACTGAAGCCTAACCAGGCTGAAACATGAAAGTTTCAGTCTTTGGTGAAACTCTGAAACAGTCCAGAGATCAGGATTTCAACTGAGTCTTGGGGAATTCTCAAATGAGCTAATCCACATTAGATTCTCTCTCGCTTTGTGTTTGGGCTCTTGCATCACATTTCATCAGCTAAAGTGAATCTTTTCCATCCACAGAAGGAGCTGTACCCGGTCCTTGCCTGGCCTCTGCGCCTGAGGACTCTGTACGAGATCGCCCTGGGGGTCAACTTCCTCCACAACATGACCCCGCCTCTGTTACATCACGACCTGAAGACGCAGAACATTCTGCTGGATGGAGAATTTCACGTGAAGGTTTGCTGCTGAGACGTGTCGCAGAGGGCCACTGGCAGAAGAGCTGTGCAGCGGGTTGGCTCTGAAACTCTCGCCGCTCTTTGCTCTTCCTCTCTCCAGATCGCAGACTTTGGTCTGTCCAAGTGGCGGCAGCTGTCTGTGAGTAAAGGCTCTGGGTCCAAGCCCACTGAGATGGAGGGCACCGTGATCTACATGCCCCCCGAGGAGTACGATCCATCCAAGACCCGGCGGGCCGACGTGAAGCATGACATGTACAGGTGAGGCTTCAGAGCTGGAGCTACGGTCGCCTCAGTCGGGTTGATGATTCTTTCCTAGCCTGGCTAGGAATTTATAGTGTTTTGGAAAACTATTCACACACTTTGACCTTTACATTTTGTCACATTACCACAACGTCCGACTTGTGTGTAGTTTATACAGACATGTTGTTGTTTACATCCAGTAATTTTGCTGGAGGGCAAAAAGACGTTTCTTTTCCTTGGCAGCCGTAGCTGCGCTGCCACAGGAGAACGATTCTGTTAACAAAAGGAAACCTGGAGATGTAGCTGCTGTTAATTTAGTGCAGAGCGCCAAATCAAAGGGGAAAATAATGCAGAAAAACTGTTGAAGAACAATTAAAACACACTCACAGTCTTCTTTTTTCTTGCTCTTGTCAATCTGGTCAGATTTTTATACTAATCTGATTTAGACAGTTTTGATCTTTTGACTAAATTGATGATATTTTTGTGACATCATCAGTTCATTTCCATTAATATTTCTCATCCAAAAAAGACTTTAGGAGAAAAAAAAATTCTAACAGAGTGTAATAATTAAATGTTACAAACTTGGATTTCTGTAAATTGAATAATAAACACTGATAAGGGTGAGTGCATGTGAATTGAACTTTACGTCTTCATTGTGTAAAATCCTCCGTCTCTTTCCTGTCCTGATGGAATCTCTCCTCCTGCTCATAACTCATTGATCCAGATTCTCAGGAAACCGAACCAGATGTGAGAACAAGTCGTGCATTTGATGCTCATGTTGCTCCATAGTTCAGAAAGTTGACCAGGTGGACCAAAACCAATGTGATTTTTGAATTCAGCTCATCAAAATGACCCTAAAACCGTTGAAAAACCCCAGACAATATTGTGACTGTTGACCAGAGTAATAATCTAATACTTTGTGTTGATCTGACACACAAGAACAACTTACATTTCAAGGCGATTGTGACACAAACAGAAACAGATAAAGATCTATAAACTCTTGCAGGGCGTGGCAGATATCAGAACGACGGCCTCCGTCTGCACATGAGGGCAGCTCAGATTTTTGCCGTAGTTATGGAAGGTGGATCCCCTGCCTGTCAGAGTGAAACGCTGAGTGGAGCCGAGATGTCATGTGAGGTGAAGAACAAAGAAGTGACGAGGGAGGATTTGGTAACGCTATCAGCCACAGAGTTTATGAGGGAGGAAATAATTGCTATGAAAAGGAACAAAGTTCACTTCCCTGCTGCTTTCGAGCAGGAGAATTCGATTGCTGCAACAAAGCGGGCCAGTGAGTCGTCACGCTTCCCTAAACTTGCTCCAAAGTGGAGAACAGAAAACCAGCTGAGAGCAGAGATGTGACTCCCAGTTTCTCTAACCGGTTTCTCTCTGTGACCTTTTCCCCCCACCGCAGCTACGCTATCATCATGTGGGAGGTCCTGTCCAGGCAGATTCCATACGAAGGTAAGTCATTATTCCACGTGCCGTCATGACAACCACATGAAAATGTGACTCCCCTGGCGGTGAGCTGAACGTGTGGCTGCGTCTCTGTGCGCTCAGAGGTGACCAACCCCATGCAGATCATGTTCGGCGTGCTGCGCGGGAAGCGACCCGACACCAGCCTGGACAGCCTGGCCGCCGACATCCCCAGCAGAGACACGCTCATCAGCCTGATGACCAGCGGCTGGACCTCCAACCCCGACGAACGGCCCTCCTTCCTCAGTAAGCCGGCGCAAAATGTATCACATTTTCCACATTGCAGAGTCACATCCACTCATCTCGCTGAGTAGCAGGAGTCATGTGAAAGTTTGTCATGACTAAGCATAAATTAAGTTCTAGCTTCCTGCTGTCATGCCTAGGCCTGTCTGAATGAGAATTTGTGGTAACACTTTATTGGACAGGGTGTGCATAAGACTGACATGACACTGTCATAAAGATGACATAGCATCTGTCATGAGCATGAAGGAGTCTTTATGAATGTCTATGACTGATGTCATGAAGTGTCATTCAGTAAGTAATGGCAGTTTTAATGCAAAGTTGCTTTAAAAGTTCCATTAAAAGTCCATTAGAAGTGCCAACTTTGTATTATTTTGTAAATAATGACACTTTAATGCAAAGTTGGCACTTTTAATGGACTTTCAGTGTCAGTGTTATGCACAATCCGTCAAATAAAGTGTTACCAATTTATTTATTTATTTATTCATTTTTATGAATTTTGACATGTCAGGTTCCAAAGACACACATGGTATTTAAAAAGACATTCAAATCAGCCCAATTCAAGCCACCAGTCTGAAACATCAGCTTATAACCAATCTCTATTCCAAACAGAAATGAGACGAAACAAAAAAACAAAACGGAAACAAAAAAATAAAAAAATATTACACCTGTATTCTTTTTTCTAGGCTTAAAAAGCCAGTCAGCTCATTTTATAAGCCTGGTGGGCTGCCAGGCTTTAGTTGCGCCGCCAATCGGACTAGATTAAAAAAAAAAAAAACTTTGGACACTTTAATAAGGATGAAGCAACTGATATTTATTTTAACTGTATTTTTTTTAAATACTTTATGGTTGGTGTTTAGGTGTTAATAATAATATCTTCCAATGACAGATAATTTTCCAGTCATACTTTAAATTTTTTTAATTAACTTTAAACAATTTTTACTCAAAAACACACACTGCTGACCGCCCTGGCGCCTCTGGCTTTCTGGGTCAAACCCTGCATGACATCAGAGTGTGACGGGTCAATAACGAAGTGAAGGCAATGACCTCTGACCAAGGTTTATAGTGGGAAATATTGCTGGACGATAAATTGTCCCAGAAGTTATTGCGATAAGCGATAATATTGTTTTGAGAGCTTTTCAAGCAATGTAATGCTAACAGAATAATACTGCAAGTACATCCTCTCAAAGACCAATAAACCTTAATTTCTAATAAACATTAACACTGGAACAGGGAGACATTTTAAAATATCTGAACTAAATAAAGGAAAACACACTCCACGGCGCCGACTGATGCGTCTGTTTCATTTTCAGCGTGTTTGATCGAGCTGGAGCCGATGGTGAGGCGGTTCGACGAAATTGACTTCCTGGAGGCTGTGCTGCAGATCAAGAAGTCAAAGGTCAGTCTCTTCTTTAACGTGTTCATGGGGTTTTTAAATGGCACAGGGACAGATCCAGTGGTTTGTACTGAGACTGCAGTGGAAGTTCATGAAGGAAGTACCTGTGATGTTTGTCATGTTACCAATGGCGGGACGTTGAAATGTCTTCATGTACAGCTATTGGAAATAAGGAGTGCAAAGGCAAAAATCATTTTATTTTACATGTGATAAAATTTACAGGAATATAGTTTAACAGAAGAAAGACTTCTATATGTTATTTTAAATAAAGTGAAATGTTCAGAGAGTAGGTTTAATTTTTCAACAAAATACTTCAAATCAGAGCCGGTGGCGTTTCAGTCCATTTTTGCTTAATGACGTTAAAAAAGTGAAACTAAAACAAAATTTTTAAAAAGCTTCATTTGGTAACCTTTGAAAAAAGGTAATTAGTAAAATAACTGGATTACTTTCATGAGGAACTAATTGCTATTTCCACGTAGGGCTCACCAGACAATTTATTTTACTAATCAACTATTCGATCAATTACTCTGGTGGTTAATCAATTATGTGGATAAAAAATTAACACATTCTGTAGATTTTTCATTTAACCTCTTAAGCTTATTTTAGACGATATTAAAATTACATAAAAATGCAAGTAAACAAATAATTACCTTTTTTAAGTAAGAAAATAAACATTTATTGCCTAAAATGCAATAACAGCATAATAATAATTATAAATAATAATAATTTAGTGAATGCCTGATTATTTGTAGCACAGATCCTTCTAACACCAACATGTAACATTTTCAGGCCTGAACGTCAGTAGAGAGGAGGATTGATCTGGTGATCATTTATGTAATTAACCCATTAATAACTGGACAGCAAAAGGTGATTCATAATCACTAAATGAGCTGACGATTATTTCAATAATCAGCTGATCACAGCTCGAGGTGTGACGAATAAAACCTGCACTTTATTCCGAATATTCAGTTCCATTTCCACAAATACTCATAACAACACAAAGAACAACAGAAAGATAAAGCAGACAAATATGAGAAGCAAAGAATGACATCATGGATTTAATCAGATATCTGAAAGTGGTTGGAAAGAAGAAGTAGAAACCTATTTAATTATTCAGTCATTTAAGTTGGTGTGTCACATAAAATCCATATAAAATGTTGTTCATAAATTTAGTTGTAATGTAAAACGTTTAAAGGGAACAAATACTTCAGACACTTTCGGTAATGAAAACTTTATGTAACGCTGTTCATAGTAAATGACTATTAGTCAGATGGATGAAGCCATTTTTTCAGTTGAGGAACTTCATCTCATCATCTCACCACCTGATGCTGATTCCTGACCCAGGTGAACAGAGAGACGCTGAATATTGCAAACTGTGTAATCTGGGACAGTTTGAGCTGTAATGTGAGGCCCAGCAGAGGCTGAGAAACAAAAAATCCCCCCTCAACACATCCTTCTCCTTTTCTAGTTTCTGTGTGTGTGACAGCACACCAGTGAGAGGGCCGGGTCCGGAGGAGGAAGCAGAGGTCACCGCACTCTTAAAAATAGAAATGGGTTGATGTGTGGCGGTTTGAAACGTGTTGATCTAAAACCTTTTTTTTAATTATTATTATTTTTATTTTTTTTTAGATCTAGGGTTAAAACAAGGAGCTTTGTTCAGGTGACAGGAAACTCGTCTGCTTTATAATTTCGGTTTCCTCCTTCGCCACATGGTTCTTCCTTCACTCTGGTGGATTCAGTGACTGAGGTCTTCAGTGTGTCATGTCGCTGTGTGCTTCTTGTTCCCTCACAGTTGAGTCAGAGTTCAGGCTGCTGCTCAGCTCAGCCTCCGATGTGTAAGAAGAGCAACGAGGCCGGGTCTCTGAACGACCTGAAGGAGCCCGTCACCCCTTGGCCTGTGGTTAGTATCCACCCATCCTCCACCCGTCTGGAACACAACAAACCTGGCTGACAAAAAGGCTGTGATGTTATGTTCAAAGAAAAAACTGCTTTTTTTCAGACGTGAGCATGTTTGATTTACGTTTGGGACCGGATTTTTCATTCAGTGACTCGTCTTTCTGTCAATAAGTGGAGCTTTATTGTTTAAAGCACTCCACACTGCAGGAGGAAGTCAAAGTGTTGCAGTTCAAGACAGAACAAAAGCTCTAAACATAAGAGATGTTGCACAGCGGCGCACCGATAAATCTGCCTTGATTTCCTTCATTTTGGGAGATCAGCGATCGGCCAACGCTTGCATAAGCAACCGTCTCATCTAAAGCTCTGAAAATCAGCCATTTTCCCTTTGCTCTGCAATGAGAGCGGCCTGACTGTTAGCCCCGCCCACCAGGTCACATCTATTTCAGTGACTTTTTCAGATGAAAAATCAGAATCGGCAGACCGGACTTTTTAAAGCTCAATGATTGGCCACAAAACTGCAATCATAATCATCATCATCTTTTGATCTATTTTTATATGTATGATCCACATAAAAATAAGAAAAACAATATGAACACAGAATTAAAAAGGCCATTGAGGGCAAATCTATCTGTCTGTCTGTTCTTTTTCTCCATAAGACAAACTTTTCTATTGTAAACTCTTCTTACCCTTTGACCTTAAGACCATAACTGATGTTAAAATGTCCACTAAGGATTGGCTAAAGATGAACCAGAACTTTGCTCATTTTGAAATATTTTAATTGTTTTAAGTTGTTTGGAAGACTTTCTGTCTATTTTTGATAATGTTATTGTATTTACTATTATTCTTCACTTTTTATTTAATAGTTAAATGTCCTCCTACGGACGAGTGTTTTCTCTAAATATTCAGTGTTTATAGAAAAAAAATCTCTTTTTTCTGTCCTTACATAATAAACAGTAAAGCAGATAAATGAATAATCCCTGTGAATGGCAGAAAGCCTGTAACCAGGTCCGTCTCACACTAACAGACAGAAGCGGTTCTGGTGTAATCCAGTCAGACATTAGTTGCTTCACTTGCAGCTCAGACTGTTTGAATTGAAGCTTATCTGGTCTGTCTTGTTTAATGCGCCGCAAAAGTCCACGTTGTTGCTGTGAGCTGTGTGTGCAGGTCACACTGCGGTCGGGACAGTTTAGACAGCCGACTTCTTCTTCTTCTTCTTCTCAACTCAAAGCTGCTGGTCTCGTCTCTCATGAATGTAGCCGCAGCAGCTCAGACCAGAATCACTTCAGAACAGATTCCTGCTGAGTCTCACACCAAGGAGTCAGTATGTCTTAATGTTTTAATCCATCGCTGCTGCTTCGGTGCAACTTGTTACATTATTGAATTTCATCTTGATGCCTCTTCCTTCACTCAAGAAATTAAAATTCCACTCAAACTTTAAAGCAGCAGCATATCTTCCATATTTGTTGAAACTGCCACCATGTTGTGACAGTTTGGTATGAAACACATAATCTGTGAAAACGTTTAGCTCCTCTGCCTTGTCCCAGTGCTGACTAGAAAGAACCAATCAGAGCCAGGAGGCGGGTCTTAGCGCTGTCAATCACCCTCTGTGTGGCGCTGCTCCTTCCTGCTACACTGTAGCTACCACAGCCTGTCATACACACTAGGGCTAACTAGCATAGAGACTGATGACGGCGGACAAGATGTATTTCCTTTAACGCTGTTTCTCTGCAATTAGCACATTTAGCAGTGGGTACATGAGGATGATTGACAGCGCTAAGACCCTCCTGCTGGCTCTGATTGGCAATAGTGTTTCAGGGAGAAGATGGAGGAAATGGATATTTTTTTCAGACTATCTGCCTCATACTTTCACAAAATGTTTTAACAAATACGTAAAAAAACAATTTTTAAAAGTTACTGCAGCTTTAACTCAAAAATACTTTTTCACTTTATTTGATCTGCTCTAATTTAAAAAAAATTGAAATAGACGAAACAAGTTGGACCTTAATTGTATCAACTGTATGTGAAGATAGAAAACAATCTGAGTTGTTTTTGTTTTTTTACCTCACTGTATAAGTGAAACATGATCAATACTAAACCTATTGGATGATGAGCTGTCTCAGACGTTATCGCGATAAACCATAATGTTGTTTTGAGACAGTTTTCAAGTAACACAATGGAAATGGCTTAATAACAATGCAAGGACACATTCTCAAAGATCAATAAACTTTAAAATCTAACAAACATCTTAACACTGGAACTGGAATATCCAAAATAAACAAACTAAACTAACAGAAACAACAAATGGCATAAACTGTAAAGTCTCTGTAAACAAAACTAACTTTAAAAAAGGAGCTTCTTGAGACCAAAACACCAGACTGAAGATTTTAATTATCCAGGTTTTTGTAGGAAGGTAGAAACGATAAATCATGCAATGGAAATTATTGAGCTGGTTTTCATTTATTATGTAATTAATGGATTTATGGTGAATTAAAACCCTTTTCTTTCTGCTGCTCTGTCTGAACAGGGAGCCTCCCAGGCCTGCTGCTCTGGCTTATACTCCCCCCAGGAACAAAACGTCTCTCTACCCGGCGCGCTCGTCAGCAGCAGTCCTGCTTCCTCTAAACGTAACAATCACACGTTAACAGAAAGCTTTGGCTCAGGTCTTTATGTGATAGACCCGACGCAAAGTTATAACTTTATGCCTCTTCTGATGAGAGCATGAATTTCACCATCTGAAAAGCTACAGATTGTTCATGTGTTAGGAGGATGGCCCAGTCAAAGTCCAGACATAAGTCTGAACCTGAACCGCTGTGCACATGTCCTCATGACGACAAAGAATGGGCAAAAATATCAGTCTGAAACTGGTAGAAACACACCTGAATATAAATGCATGCCACAATTTTCAGATATTTATCTCTAAAACTGATAAACCATGTATCATTTCCCATCCGTTTTACAGTTACCCACCACTTTGTGTCAGTCTATCACGTGAACACGTTTCTGTCTGAGCTGAATTCACATCAGCTCAGTCAGGTACTGCGCGAGTTCTGACTCTCGTTCTGCTCTCGCCGATGCAGAGAGCCTTCCCTCCTCCTTCATCGCTCCTAACCTGGAGCATCCGCAGTCTCTGAAAGATCCCTGTGAGGTCAGCATTCCCAACGGCTTCCAGAGCGCCAAACCCATGAACGACTTGAACATTCCCTTCACGCCCGCCATGCCCACCACAGAGGCTGACGCAGCCATGCAGAACCTCAACCTGAAAGGTATCAGCAGTCAGTGTGTGTGTGGGTGTGTGTGGGTGTGTGTGTGTGTGTGTGTGTGAGAAAGCTCTCAGGCATTTTCAGACGGTCTTCCATTTGTAGTTTATTTTACTCATTGCCAGGTTTTGATTTCTGTTTATATGGTCAGAGTTAGAGATGCACCGAGTGACGTTTTCTGGACGATCTTTAAAATGCCTGACCTGCCAGTTCTGATTTTTTCTTCTTTTTTTTTCTGAAAGGTTGTTAAATATTGCAACAAAGTTGCAAAGTAAGCAACAGATTGATACAGGCTGTTTGTGCGTTCTTAGAAAGTCTTTAATCCTTTTATCTAAAACATAGGCATTAAAATGTCTTGCATTTCTAAAGAAAAATCCAATAAAAGTTGCTGCGAAATATGAAAATACAAGAACAAATTTTGCTGGGTGGTAAATTGTCCCAGAAGTTATCGCAATAAACGATAATATTGCTGTCCTCATAATAATGCGAGAACCCATTCTAAAGATCAATAAACTTTAAATTCTAATGAACATTTAACACTGGAGCTAGAAGACATTTTGAATGTCCAAAATAAGTAAACAAACAGAAATGACAAGTAAAATGAATTATGAAGTCTTTCTTTTGAAAATAACCTCCAAAAAAAGGTTTAGTTGAGACCAAAGCAGCAGACTGAAGACTTTATCTTCCAGTTGTTGGTAGGAAGAGAGAAACGAAAAATCATGCAAATGGAAATGATTGAGCTTGTTCTAATTTATCATTTATCTCTTTAATCCTGTATATTCTGTGTATTTTTTATTCTTGCGGAAACTCAGGTAAAACTGAGTAAAAATTTTATGACATAATCAATATTATTTTCATAACTCGATTAATCAAATTGATTCAATTAACCCAACTTTTGTTTTTGAAGATTGAATCTGAGATAAGACATACAATTCTCTTTTCTGACATCGTATAGGTCTTAGATTTTGTTCATAATTGTCTTTAAAAGTCTGAAATTAGAGTCGGTAGCTCACCAGGTCAGGTGGTTGGATTTTCAGACCTTTGCGGACGCAGATGAGATTCGTTTCCCCTGTAAATATCGGCCGATCTCCCAGATGGAATCAAATCCTGGCCGGTTTATCGGTGCAGTCCTAGTTGGATTAGCAATTGGGCAAAAATAGGTCAAATAACCGTTTAGTTCGCCTGATTTCACCAGAAAATCTCTCCCCCTTCTCCTTCTGTGTGGCAGCTGAATATTCTCCCCCCCTGCACCGGCCCCCTCCCTCCCGGGGCCCCGTCGCCCACTGGATCTCCATGCGGCGCGAGGACATCGTCCTCCAGATGACAGAGGCTTGTCTGAACCAGAGCCTGGACGCGCTGCTCGCCCGCTCCATGCTGATGCGCGAGGATTACGAACTGGTGGTCAACCAGCCCACGCGCACCGCCAAGGTCCGCCAGCTGCTCGACAACTGCCACAAGCACGACGAGGACTTCTGCAGGATCGTCGTGCGTAAGCTGGTGGACAACAACCAGGGAGGGCTGAAGCCGTACCCGCCCGAGATCGGCTCGCCCGTCTTGGCCGCCGTGCCCGGCGCGCCGCCCTTCTCCACGTCCTACAGCAACTACAGGAACGTTTAGCAGCGGCAGCGGCAGCGGGGGAAGGCAAACAGAAACTCTTCAGGTTGATGGCATGACACTACAGTTCACACTCCGTGGTTCTGGTCGCAACATATTCACTTCACTTCCTGAGGGGAGGGCTGGCTGAGCAGGATCGGTTACCGGTACCAACTCAATATTCACGCTGATAATGAGATGTTTTCATGATCTAAGTGGCTGTAAGGCTGTGTCAGTGATTTATTCAAAGTAGCTTTGATTGTAGAGGATTCAGGTGGATTTAAAGGTAGAGATGCACCGATCCACTTGTTTCACTTCTGGTACTGATACCGATATCTGAAGTTTAGTATTTGCCGATTTGATGCAGAAAAACAGCTGATTTGTCTTAAAACGGAAAATTTACACTGAGTTAATTTGATAACTCTGCATCAGTACAGCTCAGTTAAATACACAAACAGCTTCACAAGGTTTGGTCAAAGATGTAAAAACAACTTTCATTTGTTCAGTCAGTGCAATTAGGAGTAGAACAGTCAATGTAAAATAAATAATGAAGAAACTGAAGTTGACAAAAACAATAAGTTTACTGCCTTAGTCAAACAACAAATCTTCCTTCAAATGGTTCAGAAAGTGAAATCAGGAATTCTAAAAATAATGTAAAATAATAATAAAGCATGATGTCACCAATTACACAAAAAAATAGAATTAGACTGAATAGATCTGTCTTTATAGATCGGACACATTGTCACAGATACACGATTTGGAAATCTTTTAGATATCGGGACCAATATATTGGATCGGTGCATCTGTAATTACAGGGTTTAATTAACAGCAGTACCAAATGCCGTTTGGGTCTAAATGGTGTGTGTTCAGAGTGTGTACAAACCTCCTTGTTGGTTCTTATTTAATTAGATCAAAGTAGCAGTCGTATCTGAAGGTAGTATTTATTTATCTGGGTTGTTCTTTGAGGCTTCAGTCCAGTTAGTATTCGTCCTTCAGTCTCTCTCTGTGTGGGTTCAGTCTGGAATACAGAGGCTAAATATGTAGACACGTTATCATAAGTTCAGATTCATCTTCAGACATATTGATTTTGTATTATAAAACCCAGAAGAAGAGATGTGTGTGTGTGGGGGTGTGTGGGTGTGTGTGATGGATGTTAAAAGTGGGCCAAGATGGTCAACCGTTACCACAGATCTATATTATTGGATTGGACACTGCCTACTAGCCGCTATAGCTAGAAGCTAAAGCTATTTTACAGAAATTGGTTTAACCAACTTTGGTGAAGTTTTAGCCAAAGTTGGTTGTGGCGCACAATAGCGAAGGGAAAATGACGCCAAAAAACAACTCAAAACTACTTGTATTCTGCTTTTCTCACACACTAGCTCCTCTAGCTGACAGAGCAGAGGTTACTTTCACATGTATGAGGATCTACACACTAAAAGAACATCCAAACATTCAACCACCTCAAAAAACAGGACATTCAGTGAGTTACAGTTTTATGTTTTCAGGCGTTATGTTTAGTTTGCGATAATTAAGTGATTGTGAGAACTGGCTCATCTAAACTCCTGCTCTACTGATGATCTGTCAGACATTGGCTGTGTGGGTCGACGTCTTTTGACGTTAACCGAACCGAAACACTGAATTCCACAGCACATCTACATGTTAAGGTTTTCAAAGTCAAGCTAGCAAGACTGGCCTACCTCCCACTTTCTCAAAAAAAAGTTTTCAATTAAAACTTGTTACCGACCTGTTAACTAGATCTTGTTATCTAGTTGCCATTGTTTTGACAATTAATAGCAAAACATTCTGGCTCCTTTTCAGATTCTTTGATTGATTTTGTCATTTTCCCGACTCAGTGCTTAGCAACGCCGCTTGTGTGTCGCACAATAGACGCTTGACGTCCAGTCCAGTAATATATATTATCAACGGCCTTTCTTTTTTTCTATTTTTATTTGTTTGTTTGTTTTTTGCCTCTCCTCACTCAGTATTCCTATAATTATGTAGCTTTGCACCTTTCTGAACTCCTCCAGAATTAATTTTCTTCTAAAACCTCCCATGTTGAGAGCATTAATTATTCCAAAAGGCACATATGAAGAAAGTCCTCCTCACTCTCCAGGTAGCAAAAGCTAACCAAACTTCACTGTACAGGAAGTCCGACTAACACTGAACGTTTACTCTACTGTAGCCTCTCCAAACAGCAGCAACCTTTGTAAATACAACAGATTTCCCTCTATTGGAAAGTGATTGGTAGCAATCAGCAGGAATGTTCAGCAGGATCAACTTCCTCTTTATGTGGGAAGCTGCAGTGCTTCTGCTAAAATATGGAATTCCTTTTCACAGACACTTTATTTTTATATCAGGGCTGGTAAAATATTTTTTTTAGACAAATTTGCGAATATGAGTAAAGCATTTGTGCAGCAAAAAAAATATCTTATTATAGTAGAAAAGTCCAACCTTTAATTTGAGCACATGGTGGAAAATAAACATCACCGTCCACGACTTTGAAGACACATGGATGAAGTTACAGCATTTAATTTCCCTTTGGGATAAACAATGTTTTATTGAATTTGAATTCAATATTTAAAATAAACTTGGATCCCAATTTAGAAGATCTTAGGGGCCTAAAAGAGATGCATTGGTTTCAAAGGGATTGTCAAGGAAACCAATAAAGTAACTTTGTTGAAAATTATTTTCTCAAAATTAAGAAATTAAAGGTTGGATTTTAAAAATATCAGATTGAATTTATGTTGTATCATTTATTTGAAAGTCTTTTCTTGACCAAGTGTTCCTGCTGCTGCGTCTCATTTTAAATGCATACAGGGAGGAGCAAAATTGGATAATTTCCCATGATTTACTATGACTATGATGATGTCATCAAACTTTTTTTTTTCTATTAATCTGTCGCTGAAAGTCTAGGACTATCACTGAACACTTCATCATGTCGTATCAGTTGCTCATCTATTAAACCTTGAATATTCATATATTCTGTTATTGAACAATTGAACCTGCAAAAGTAACAATCCCAATCATGCCATCAGGTTTCCACCAGTTTCTCATTATTATCATATAATGACTCATTCAGTCACGTTGTGTGTGTGTTAGAGAGAGAAATCGGTGTAAAACATGACTACTTAGTTGACATTTAATGCTGATAATGTAAGAATCTTCTATAATTAATGTGGTTAGTGTTTGATACTGTATGTGTGTGTTCCCTGGAGAATTCACTGTAATCTGGACTGCTACTATCTTGTTTAATAGTAGCAAATAACACATGAGCTTCAAACGATGTTTCATTTTTAATCAGCTCGCTGGAAAAAAACCGGTAAACTTCGAGTCTTCCTGTAGATTCCCCACTGAAGTGTTGTCGTCACGGCAACCCGGTAGCGCTCATGTGGGGAACGTGATCGGTTGTTTCCCAGCAGCTGGTCAGCAGTTCGCCCCGATCTGTTTCTGTAGAGCTGAATTTGTTTTAACTAGGCGAGATTTCCCACCGCTAAATATAATTTTTCAGTCCATTTAAAAACTAAAAAATAAATACTTTATAGCTTAACGGCATGAAGTTAAACAACAATTTGCACTTTTCAAACATGATGTGATGTTTGGCCATTTTTTACTTTAATCAAGGGCCTTACTTGTCGTGATTGTGGCCTTCGTTTTCTCCAATAGGTGCTTCAATTCCAGTTTCTGCTGGGAGAATTTTCAACTTTCTTCCACACATGCTGTCGTGACGGAATAAAAATCGTCCTGGTCACATTTCTGGGAATAACTACACACAACATCTTCTTATTTTGATGCCAAGACTTGGTTATTGCCCAGACTTGATCACAATACATGAAAAAAATATATATAAGGTGGCCCGTTCTTAAAAAGCAGTGTCACCCCCGAATCATTAATAAAATGCCAAGATAAGGACCAGGAGAGGTCCATATGCTTCCATACGGTGGACATGTGTTGCCTTGTCTTTGAAAACTGTGCCTCATATTCTGCTTGTGGTCTCGACTCTAAATAAAAGTGAACAACGTGGAAAAGCTCTTCACACACACATATCAAGCAAAGTCGAGGAACAAAATGTGACAAATTTGATAGCTCATATATGTCGTTCTATATTTTATACTGTATGTGATATCTGCATTATTTTAAGTATTTGTGAAGTGTGTATTTTTGTGAAAAGGGAGCGGGGTTGTCTTTTTGCAGAGCTGACCTAAACTAGTTTATATCCGTGGTCGACAGTCAGGAAGTGTTTAGGTTGACCTGCAACTACACCTGAGGCATTTTTTCAAATGCAATATCATTTACTTAATTCAAATAAATATTCTGTTTTTATCTCTGCCTGCTGTTTTGCTTGATTTGATTAGTTTTTTCTAATTTTCTTCAACAACCAGATGTTGAAGAAGAACACAGTTGGAGGATGATGGTGTCACGTTTTTTAATGACTTACTGTGTAGACAAACTTAATCACGTGTTTTTAGTCGTGTTTCTTATTTAACGGAAACGCAGCAATCGCAAATTTTTTGACATTAAAAAAATACCAAACTATTGACAAAGTTTTGTAATGGAAACGCAGCTGCAATCAACAGAGTTGAATGCTGGTCCAACAGAACCAGCACCGTGGGTCTTCCACAGTCTGCATTTATATGGATGTCAGATAAATGAGTACTTTGACAAGGGCAACTTCAGTACAGAGGTAGCCATGGAAAAGCTGGACTGAACGCAGCTGGTCGTTGTTAACTGTTGAAACTGGTTTTTTCAATCATTTTGCTGAAGAATGGAAAGTTGGACATCGGACTCCAGTTCTACACTGTGACTTATCAAGACTATAAAGACCTTCACAAGTCTCTTCACATTGCACTTACCTGGCCTCTAGCATGTTACCTCTGTGTTCAGGTCTGTCTAAAGCCATCCTTGATCATAGCACCCTCTCTTACCAACAAGTTGGCCAACCTTTGAAACCGGTCTGCTCATTGTCTTGGCTGTATTTGGGCTCAGGCGGCTCGGTTCGCCCTGAAAGGCTCCCTGAAGGCAGGAGCTGCTTGTCTCTGAAAATAGCACACTGGAGGCATTAGGGGGGGGACGTGAACGTGTGCTTTGGCCAGTGCTTGGAAAACACAGGTTGTGTTTGTGCAGGCTTGCAGACATTGCAACATCGTCCGACTGTCGCTGCCTCTCAGTTCTGATCTGACCAGTGTCCAGCTGGAGACTTGGAGAGGTTGCACTGACCCAGGACAAGAAAACATTCATATCCCATAAACAAGGTGAGCTGACTTGCTAGCATAAATGTTTGTAGTTGTTACATGTGTACTCTGTATTTCTACCTTAACGACATGCCTCATGACTTGTCCATAAGTTGCTGGCGTTGGTTGTTATTCTGCAGTTTTGTTGTTTGGAAATGTTGTTTCCACCAGTACATTGGGTTCTAATTGTTGCTCATTTACCTCAACATCAGGACTGAAGCACAGATGGGGGATTTAAGGCAGACCATTGGGGTCATGTCGCAGACGATATGTCCGAGTTCCCCGGCTGTGTCCGAGGAAGACCTGAAGACTCCAAATGGAGGGCAGCGGGAGAAGATGCAGATGAAGAGGGAGATTTCCCTCATCAACGGGATCTGCCTCATAGTGGGCAACATGATAGGCTCCGGGATCTTCGTCTCGCCCAAGGGGGTTCTGATGTACAGCGGCTCCTTTGGGCTGTCCCTGCTGATCTGGGCCCTTGGCGGCTTGTTCTCTGTGTTTGGAGCCCTTTGCTACGCCGAGCTCGGCACCACCATCCCCAAATCCGGAGCCAGCTACGCCTACATCCTGGAGTCGTTCGGCGGCTTCCTGGCTTTCATTCGTCTGTGGACGTCCATCCTGCTGATCGAGCCGGCCAGCCAGGCGGCGATATCGCTGACATTCGCTTTCTACCTGGTGGAGGCTCTCTACCCGACCTGCCAGCCGCCGTACGACGCGGTGCGACTCCTCGCTGCAGCCTGCCTCTGTAAGGATGTGTGCGTGACTTTGAAAATGCCGCTCATCTGTCAGCTGCTCCCTGAGCTAATTCTTCTATTGCTCTTCTGCATGAGATGATGGTGTGTTTTGAGTAAGTGCACAAAGCTTTGTGATGCTCATAAACATCACAAAGTGGAAGTTTTGTTTGCTGCCTGGTTTTCATTTCCATGAATTTGATTTATTGTATAATATTTGGGAGGGCAGGGGGTGAGTGGGGATTGGGTTTGGAGCAGAAGGAGGGACTCGCCCAGTATGACATTCATGCAAGGACCAAAGATAAAATTACAATGTATAAAGAGTAAAAAAAAAAAAAACAGAAATATCCATTTCAACAAAGATGCCTGTTGAAAAATTAACCACACTATTCTTAAAATTTTATAGAAAAGCTTCTATTGTAATTTCAGCATTCAAAACTAACTTGTGTTAGTGTTGTAACAGTTTTGGCTTTTCTATTATAGCTGAGTTTTATTTTGCTGTGACTTTTAGTTTGTCTAATTCTGTTAGATTTAACACTTATTTAGAGAGTGTTTGCTAGTTTTTCTTTAGTCATTATTTATTAAATATTATTTAGTTTCAGTTTCCCTTTCATTAGTCGTAGAGGCAGTCTTAGTTTTTTCATACTCTGGTTAATTTTTAGGTGTAGAATTCAAAAAGGTCAAAGTATCATAATGTGATCATGTATGCATTTATTGGGTAATGAACACTCAGGAGAAGATGCCACTCGCAAAAGATATATTCAATTATTGTTGAACAACCAGCTGACTCCGGTCAGCCTAAAAGTATTAATGTTACTTTTAGTCAGAAGAAGCATGTTGGTATAACAGGATTGACCATCATGATGTTCAGGTGGGTTCTGTGTCCCAGAGATGTGAGGATCAACGGCAGAACAAACTGGTAAGAGAGTTTCATAAGACACAATGTGGAGTCAAACAGAGATGAGATGTAAAGCGGTTACACTTCAGTGAGGAAGAACTTTATGCTCACAAACAATAGCTGTTGTATGAATTCTGTTGTCTCTCAGGTGTAGATTGTTCCTCAGCTTAAATATAATATTCCTGTTGCTTTATAATCCTGGGTCAAAGGGCGTCTTGAGTTGAGTTTCTTTCCAGTAATTGTTGCACTGGTTTCAATTTACTTGATGTAAAACGATACACGCGAGTTTTCGGTCAGAGTTGGGGCTTCATTAGGCAGACTCAGCCTCTGTCCTGCAGAACGCCACAGTGTCCAACAGCCTGGCTTTGTGCTTTGGAGACCCCAAGAAGCAGAAGCACTATTTAGGCCACAGGGCAACAGCTTCATGAGCCGCTCTACCAGGAAAAAGGTTTCTGTTTCGTAACCGCATACCTGCTGTGACCCGCTGCAGACTCTCTTTCTCAGGGTTCTGACAGCCTGAGTCGCGTCACCATCACCTTAGATGGCCCCCCCACCAAATAATATTTAGAAACTACTGGAGGATTTACTTTACGTTGTCCTCCTCTTCCCTTCTACTGACTTCTATCTGTTCTGTTCTTCTCTTTTTTTTTTCTTTTTTTTTTTGCTTTCCTCCTTGGATCAGGTTCTATATCATGTTGCGATAGAGATAACAGTGACACAAATCCACAGCTAATGTTCGGCTCTGGAAAAAATGGAAGAGACGGCTGCACTGAACCTTATTGAAAATCTCTTGGTTATTCCATCAAGTATTGACTTCTGAACTCTTCCTGAATTAAAACATTAGCATTATTGATTCTAAATTAATATGAATTTGTTTTCTTTGCATTATTTGAGGTCTGAAAGCATTGCATCGTTGTCATTATTTCAACCATTTCTCATTTTCTGCAAATAAATACTAAATTTTTGCTTGGAATTTTGCAGACATGTCAGTAGATTATAGAAGAAGAAAAAAAAAACAATATTCATTTTACTCAAACATATACCTATCGTCTGTCACCCTAACATAAAAATACACTAGGTTTGATTTTAAGCTAAGTTTATTAGCTCTGACATGCTATTACTTATTTGTCTTGTTTCAAAGGATTACTCAAATATATTGCTTTAAATAAATAACGCATGCTTTCATCTGATGATCCTCTGACCTCTTAGGGGCACTCATAGGCTACATGCGCAGAGAAATAAGACCCTAACTGTTTTTGTTCAGATGCGACCCATATCCACTCTGAACGGCCCAATGTCCGATATTTTCATATCCTAAAAAATCCAAATCGCGCCACTTCTGTATGTGGTACTAAATCGAATACATATCCGATAGTTTCCAAGGCGTCTGCCGAGGAGCGGTCATGTCAAATTGTCCAACTTTTACGTCATTGAAGTAACAGAAGAAGCCAGACAAAGTAAATCCGGACACAAAACAAGCCGTGATCATTAAGGAAATGAATTATGAAAGAAGTTTGTGTCACTGAAGCGCATCTCATCACTATCCTTGTTCTGACTGCGCACCCAAACTTCACCGCATGAGTTACAGTCGATGCTCCAAAAACACTCATTTCTATTAGATATGTTTTATTAGTATTAGCTCCCTTCATGTTGCTATCATCTTGTGACTATACTGTCAACTCCCATTGCTGAATAAAGTTTAAAATCGTCTATTATTACTTCCAGTAGCAGTGCGCCGCTGTGTGACATCAATGTTCTTCTTCTTCATGCGGGTCGCTTCGGGGTCTTGAACCGTTCACACAGAGATCTAGTGGCGGCTGCTTTTAATTAGTGACATGAATGAACACGCAGAAAACCGGAGTAGAGCAAGACCTGCTGGGTGAACGGACCTTTAGACCACAGGCTGGCTGCAGAACAGTTCATTTTTATCCCCACAGGCAATTATTTAGTATGGAAACCAAAGTGATGTAAATCCAACATCTTGGCTATGAGGGTGACTTATTGTGTTCTTTTGCTTCTCCAGGTATATTGATCTTCATAAACTGTGCTTATGTGAAGTGGGGGACTCTGGTCCAGGACATCTTCACATATGCAAAGCTCATGGCCCTCTTCCTCATAATCATTGTTGGACTCATGAAAATAGTGGCAGGTAAGTAAAAACCCAAAGCAGGAAAGCATCAGAGAAAGGAGAAGAAAAAAAATCACCTGCTTTAATCTTTGGCTTTTTTTCTGTAGGAGACATAAATAGTTTTGAGAATCCGTTCGAGGGGTCCTCAACCGATTCTGGAGCCATAGCTTTGGCTCTCTACTCAGCTCTGTTCTCCTACTCAGGCTGGGACACACTCAACTTCGTCACGGAGGAAATTAAGAATCCTGAGAGGTAAACTGAGCATGCCCAGGATCAGTCAGGAAGAGCTCATGTTTGTCATCATTCTGCTTCAACTCAAACTGAAATCCCTGAGAGACAATATGCTGCATAAGGGAACAGTGGCTTTTTACGCTTTTACAAGAAACGGTTGCTAAGTTAGTTGGGCTTCTCAGAACATCAGCGTCACACTGATAGAGGCTGTTGCATCAATATGCTAGATCATTAGCAATTTCTTTCTAAATTCAAAGAGGAATCTAGTAATAATCTCTTTGACTCAGCAAGAGTCAATTATGCACAGACTCTTGCTATTGTATACTGCAATAGCAGTATGCAATAGCAGTATGCAATAGCAGTATACAATATGTACAGTATACAATAGCAGCAACGCTGCAGCTCCACAGTGGCCGTGTTGTTCAGTGCTAATAATAGTCATCTTGCAACCTGAGGCCCCGTTTACAAGGAGCCGGTTTTCAAAGAAACCGCAACATTTGTACGTCTCCAGTGATCGGAGTCTCTCACACCGGGGTTTCTGAATCCGAGTCTCAGGGTGAATGTTCTCACTAACACCCAGAGGTGTGAAAGCGTACGCGTGCAAAACGCCTGGATGCAGGGTTTGTTTTCCGCGCGCACGGACAGAAAACAACAAAGGCAGAGACGGATAGCATTGTGCTGTGTACTACTTACCCTGTACAGTTTAGCACAATGCTACATGAACATTGGAGATATGTTACTGTTTTCTAAAAGAGGTGGAAGCTAACGGTCAAAAGCACATACGCCTTTCGACGACGTACTAAAATCACACCGCCATCTAGAGCCAGGGCCTTGTGTTTTGTCTAATTGTGGAACTTTTCTCCAATAAATCAATATCCAGTTCCATACAGTGGTCTCGTGTAATCGTAGTCTCGTAGTTTGAGGCTTGATTCCAGTTCCTCCTATCACCTACATGTTGATGCGCCCCAAGGCAAAGCACTTTACCCCAATCTGTTTATTGAAGAATGAGCATCTTTTTGTGTGAGATTGGTTGAATGCAGCTCTAGAGTAAAATGGTTGGTATGACTATTAAAGTGCTATGTAAAAATCTATTTACCATCCAATAGGCCTTTTCTGGTCTCCTAATTTGCTTGGAAAGTAACTCTGACGATAGGAGTGTCTTTTGTCATAATGTGGATCATTTGTTCGAGCAAACGGTGCAAAAAAACCCAAAAGTGGTTTCTTGTGAAAGTGTAGATGGTTGATCTCCACCGGCGTAGCGTGGATATGACCGTTACCAGTTTGAGTCGCTTTGAATTGCAGGAGTCCACAAAAACTGGAGGTTTCTTCACTTTTTAACATCCACCTCAATTTCAAATCTTTCCACAAGAGACGGCAAAATTATCACTGACAATGCCTTCAACAAAACCTAACCAGACTGCACAAACTCTTCCTCTAATAAGTCATGCATCACTATTAAACATAAACATGTAGCTCAGTAGAAGCTGAGACCTAGAAAGCTGCGGCTAAGTCCAAGTTGTGTCATGTGTTACAGTACTTTTCTGTACGTCAGTTCCTGTGGCTCTGTTGCAGGAATCTCCCCCTGGCCATCGCCATCTCCATGCCCATCGTGACCATCATCTATCTGTTGACCAACGCTGCATACTATGTAGTTCTAGACATGCCTTCCCTGCTGGCCAGCGACGCTGTTGCTGTGGTAAGAAGCAAACAGTCACCCGAGAGATAAGTCCCACTGATGCTAAATATAGAGCTGCTCTAGTTAGGGATGAATGCGGTGGGGCAACCAGGACATTTTTACAGAGGTGCCCAGGCTGTGAGTCTTCCTGACATTTTGGCTGGACGGTTCAGGTTTCATTGTTGTTTTTCTGCATGACTCAGACCGTTAATGCAACAGGGTTTACACTAGAGTTCCAGGATGCCGGTGAATCACAGAGGGTGAATAAGATTTGCTCCTGTTAAGGTTGTGAACATTAACAAAGGCCATAAAGAAAACAGAGTCAGAACTGATCATTAAAGTTTAGGGTAACTTTTAGGGCTGCACAGCTCTATTTGTCTGTGGAATATGATCCCAAATTGTTCTAGGAAAATGTCAGCCTGGAAGAAGGCTACCTAAGTTTTTTACTGAAGTTGGTTTAGCTAATGGGGGTAATACTAGGTAGTAGAGTGTTCTAACTGTTTTCTTAATTGAAAAACACTAAATGGTATATCTGTTGTTTAATTAGTAAAAGTAGGATCTTTTTTGAAAGAACTGAAATGTTCTTGGCTTATCTACTGGGAAAAATGGTACAATGTGTATTATTGGAGTATCAGTTTTCCATCCTTCATTGCCCCCACAGACGTTTGGAAATGCCGTGCTCGGTCCGTTCAACTGGATCGTCCCGATATCGGTGGCCATGTCCTGCTACGGAGGACTCAACGCTTCCGTCATTGCTGCTTCACGGTATTCAGAAAGCATGGAGAAGGTGCTCACATTGAGTTCATGCAGTCAAAGGAACCAGTAGTGTGCTCTGCTAATCTTTCCATTTGTGGAACGCAGGCTGTTCTTTGTCGGGGCTAGGGAGGGCCACCTCCCGGACAGCCTGAGCCTGATCCACCTGAACCGCTACACACCCGTACCGGCACTGCTGTTCAATGTGAGGAGCACACCACCATGTTGATGCCAAACAAATGAACACCTGATCAAAATGCTGAGAAAAAGACATCTGAATCTTTTTTAATTGTGGCTTCAGGGGATCATGGGTCTGATCTTCCTGTGTGTGGAGGACGTGTTCCTGCTCATCAACTACTTCAGCTTCAGTTACTGGCTTTATGTCGGTCTGTCGGTGGCCGGCCTCATCTATCTGCGCATCAAACAGCCAGAGAGACACAGACCAGTCAAGGTACGCCGTACTAGATTGCATCTTACTGATCTTACTTACTTATGAAGTATACAAACATTAATCTTCTTACCTTGTACAAAGTGTTGCTGCAAATCCACAAATAATAGTTGACAATCGATCCAATTGATGGCTGCAATCCATCGTTGTCTTCTGTTCTCAGGAAAAGGTTTACGATAAAATAAGTTTAGTTTGCATTCTTGTCCGTTTGTGTAGCCGACACAAACATTTAATGATTTTACAGTGAAATCAACTAAATAAAAGAGATATTAGACTTCTGTCTGTTTTTTGACAAGTGTTACAGGAGTTTACGCGCAAACAGGGCGTTTTGACGTCCGTCATGTCAGAGTGGCCGCTTTCCTTAAGAGTGTGTCGTCACATACAAGGGGCTAGTACTAAGTGTCGAGATGTGAGGCTATTTGATGCTAGGCCGAAACTGTGCTATCAACATAACGATTAAATACAGCTTCAGATATTCAACAGAATGAAAGAGAAGTTGCAGTGGTTCGGCCAATGTACAAAGGATCAGAAATCCTCCACAGTGATGTGAGAGATTGACAAAGTTCTACAGGAAACAAATACTGGGAAGGTGCTGCAGGAGTGATTCTATGAGCTGTTGTTCAGTTCATCTTCTGTGTTCCTGTCTCTGCAGCTCAGCTTGTTCTTCCCCATCGTTTACTGCATGTGCAGCCTGTTCCTGGTCATCGTCCCTCTGTACGGCGACACCATCAACTCTCTCATAGGGATCGGCATAGCTCTGTCGGGTGTGCCGGTTTACTATGTCACCATTTACCTGCCTGAGGAGAGGAAGCCCCGATTTATACGGAAACTCAACAGTAAGCTTTATGTTTCCATTTGCATGTAAGCTTAGCAAAAAAAAAAAAACAGTAAGAATGTTTGTGCTTGCCTGAATATTTCTTTGTTTATCAATGTTTCTTGCCAGTTAGACGTATTCTGTTGGAAAGTGTTTTCTCCTCCTTTGGACGGTGACACATCTGTAAAGAAAATGCATTTCTGGACTGAGCAGCAAAGTTTAACTTGTGACCACTGACTTTGATTGGTGGTTCGAAGACACAAGACAACGTAGTGGCAATTTGCTCACTAAACAAACAGGGAGCTCTGTAGTGTGTGGAAAGAACCAGATACGCCGTAACATCCTCCTGCTGGTCATCAGCTTCTGTGGGACGGCAACCAGCGTTTGTTACAAGTCAGTCGATGAGGTTGTGTTTGACTCTTTGGCATCAACTGTTTGTCCAAGTTAGCCTGGCCGTTACATTTCTACGCACTTCCACTCGATTTTCTGAGATTTGTTTCATTTCTACAGTAGAATTTCAACCTAGACAACAAGCAAACAGACGGAAGAGTTGTGAAGGTTGGCGGCGAGTTTCTGCACTATTTTTTGAATTGCAGTTTGTTTGTGACTAAAGCTTGACAAAGGCAGCATTGTGAACGAAGCCATTCAGTCCATGTTGGCCACGCTTCCAAAAATCGTGTAATTAAAGAGAAATCTTTAAGACATTTTATTGCTGTCGAAGATGTAGGTCAGCTCAGTACTTCTCTCAGTGGGTTGTGGTTGTTTACAGCGCAGGCAACTTGCAGTAAGCTTCATATTGCAGCAGATGCATTATATATGCATTACTGCCAAACGTTTGTGATTGGGTAGAATTGAGTCTTGTCGTTTCAAACAGAGTGACGCCTCCAGGATGCAATCGCTTCTCAGTGGCCAAGAGCCCAGACCTTCTGGACGAAGCAAAGTGTAGAACAAGGGGCTGGTTTTTACCAATAGTATGTTTATTCCCATCAAGCATTGTTGATGGGAATAAAGAAATATCAGACACAAACAGACTGCTTTTTTTTTTTTTGCTAACAGAGAAATTAAATTTTTTGACAGATTGCATATTTGTTACACATTTGCCACACTTTGATTATACGCAGATTATTTATGCCATAAATGTTTCTGACATTTCCTTCACTTTATGTGTCTCTCTCCAAGCCTCTATCACCAAATACACACAGGTGTTGCTCTACTGCTGCCTGACTGATTTCGACACTGAAAATGAAACAGGAACGCCGGAAGGCAGCAAAACACAGTGAGACGCTCGGACCGCTCCATTCGTCCGGCTGCTTCCTGGGCCCTGTGTGGACAGTGTGTCGGTGTTTGTGGGAATTGCATCTTGTCAGGCCTGCATTTACACAAAAAACGGGCCTAAAACCTTAAAAGACTCACTGAGAAGGAGCGACGTCAACGTGATGATTTATTTTATTTTTCAACTTTTGTATGTTCCAAGAATATCTTCTGTGAGGATCACAAGGAAACATTTGAAACAAATGTGTAGCTAAAGCACACGTGTTGAAACGCTTCGTACAGAAAGGGACAGAATTCAGTCACCTGTCCAACAGAAACACATCAGAGAGTTTAATTTTCAATTTTACATCCTATTTACTCATTAAAGAATCGTTATTATTAATCAAAAGCAGCTCTAAACAAATGGGATTTCAGCTTTGACTTAAAGAAACTTAGTGATTCAGCAGTTTTGCTGTTTTCTGGAAGTTTGTTCCAGATATACGGAGCATAGAAGCTGAATGCTGCTTCTCTGTGTTTGGTTGTGGTTCTGGGGATGCAGAGCAGAACCAGAAGACCTGAGTGGTCCGGAAGGTTGATACAACAACAACAAATCTTTAGTAACTTTAACAGCATTAATAGATTAATGCTAAGCTAATTAGTCATTTAAAAACTGACTAAAGAATTCTGAAGTGTGTCTACCTGCCTGGTTTTAGTGAGTTCTGTATCAAAGGATCACTATAAGGTATTTTTGTTTTCACTAGGACTCCTAAGCTGCCATAAGCTTATGAGTCCTAAGCTTGCTCCAAATGTGAACAAAAAACAACTAAAAAACAATGTGAACAGGCTAAATAAAGAACTCTTCAGATATAAGAGTACAAAATTAAATCACGTTATATATTTAATTTGAGCCGTACGTGTTATGATATATATTCCCATATTTTTTTTGAGAAAAAACTAACTTCCAAGAGAAATAAACACACATGCAGTGAACACAACAGTGAGCCAGCTGGTATGAAATGGAAGAAGAACAAGGTGAGAGAACTGACCTGGTCAGCTCCTCCAAATGAGCACCGGAAGCACCTGAGGCTACGTTCTCATTTCCGCCCAGCAGAGGGCGCTGGTTGAGCTGAAAAGCCAGGTCCTCACCATTAAATCATTATGTGTTGTCTGTTTACAGCTGTTACTAAAGGTCTAATTTATAGGCTCAAAATGCGTTTAAGATATTAGGAACAGAAGGAAATGAAGCGCCTAAACCAGCTCAATGTGTGTGACTTTAGCTGGATGCTACCTCCAAAAAAACCTGCAACATTTTGTCATTAAAAGGAAGAAGCATTTTCTATTTTCAGACGGATGGATTTCATCTTGAGTGGACTGTGTCTGCTTTGTTAGTCAGACTATATGTAGAATATTGTTGCACAGGGTAGAAATTACCCACGCACATAATGAGCACCTGACCTGCTAGTCTGTGTACGGATGGCAAAAATGGCCAAAAATAATAAGAAAACAAAATCAAAAGTGTCTTAATTCAATACTTTATTCGCCACAGATTTACTGTTTGTTTTCAATTTCTTTATTTGTAAAAGTAATCATTCTGCTTAGATGTGTTTTATTGGGATTTTATATGAGACAAACATAAACTAGAACATCAGTGTGAAGTTAAAAGAAAGAGGATTCATAATTCTTTACATATAAAAATATTATATATATAGACTTATACATATATATATATATGTATATATATATACACATATATATGTGTGTATATTTATAAGTATACACATATGTATATGTGTATACATGTGTATATATGGATAGATAGATATATATGTTTATAATGTATATAATATATACATATATATATATAATGTTTTACACAAGCCGTGGGAGACAAATCATATGGATGTCTAGTTCTGATCAGATTGAAACATGGTGGTGGCAGCATCATGCTGTTATTCAGTATGTGTAAGGAAGCTGGTCTGAGTTAATGAGTGAAAGAAGATACATTAAGTGAAGGTAGATACTGAAAGACAAAACCTGTCAGATGCTGCAAAAGACTTGAGACTGGAGCTAAAAAAATCACCTCTTAGTACCGGAAGCATCTGCAGCTACATTCAACCATAAACCTTCAGCCAGAGCGTCAATGGCTATTTGTTAGAACGGACCAGTCAAAGTGCAGATCGAAATTGCACTTAGACTTCCAAAATTGCTGTCCATGAAATCTCTCCATCTAACCTGACTTTGCTTGAACTGCTGTGAGAATAAGTACAGGCAGAGTATTAGTGTCGATGTGTGCAAAGAGAAAAACACCAAACATGTAGCAGTTGTAACTGCAGTGAAAGTTCTGCAAAATACAGACCTTAATACAAATACACAAGAGACTTCTAGAAAAAAAAATTGTACAAACATAAAAAATTGCATCCATTTCTTCCTGTCTTAAGAGAAGCTGCAGACGGCTGAATCAAACCCCGGACAGATCCACTTGTTGCTGAACTGTTTGTATCCTTCGGCGTCGGTCAGCTTGCTTCCTGAAACAGAGAAGAAACCCAGAACCTTATCACCGGATTCCTCAGCAGGAGTGAACACAAGCGGACAGATTTCTGTCTGAGGAGACAAGCTTCAGTCACCGTTGATGAGGTTCTGCAGGCTGCAGAAGTTGGTGCCGTTGTCGGCCGGACCTATGGAGCCTTTGGAGCCTTCGGACGTCGCCTCGCCCTGTTGAGCAGAAAACATCAGGAGCAGCTGATTGAGGAATCTCAGGAAGACTGTTGAACTTCCTCTGATTTACCCGATCAGACACAGGCTTCAGTCTGGGTCAAAGCTAACCATGACCGCACCTAATACTGTTTGGTGTGACTGGAACTGAAACATCAGTTTTGACGTCCCATTTCAGTCAAATTTGGGAGCAAAGTTAGATGGACCTGAATGCGGGTAGTTCTGAACTTTAAAAGCAGGGTTCTGTTAAAAAAGGCTATAAACAGTTAACAGCAGATAACATCCGGCCATTTTTATTGAGAATAAGGTCAGTGGAACCGAGACCAACACACTCTTCTCTCATGTTAAAAGTGGGGAAAAGACTCTAATGCGTTAATTTTGATTATCTAATTACACAGGTTATAATGCGTTAAACATTTTTTACGGCAATTAATCACATTTTTGCTCCAGTCAGAACCTCATTCTTACCGTCACTCTGCAGATGGTGGACTGTTCCAGGAGAAACTGGAGGATGTTCAGCGTCTTGGATCTGGGAGACGTGTGAGTGGCCTTGATCAGATACGGAGCTGAGGACACAAGCTGACAGCAGAGGCTGCAGTCAGTCCGGTCTGCACGTTTTCACATCTGCAGTCAAAGCCAAAGGCCTTCGCGCGTTGTGGTGAGGCTGTCTGTGTGATTCTGCACAGTAATCCTGTGCAGATAAGTTTTTGTTCCCCAGGACGTTGCTTAAAAAAAAAAAAAAACTGATTTCTTTTTTTTCTTTCTTTTCATGGCCTAAAATAATTTGCTCATTTCATTTCTTATCATATCATCTGTGAAAGCACCTGAAATCAAGAACATGTCATCAGCACACTGACCGCTTCAAAGGTCAGGTCAAGTCGTTGTATCCAGTGCGGCCTTCAAAGGTCGCCTAATTTAGTAAATTATCCATCTACTTGTAGCTAAGGATAAATCCAGAGAGGAACCTGGAATTGAACTCACAACCTTCAGATTGTGAACTTTTTGTCTAATTAGTCAGACTAATCAGAAACCGTTGATTTCATGAGTCAGATCATTATTTTTGGTCGTAACAAACAACGTGGACCTCCTCACTTAAAGGAAAGAAAACTCCTCTCGGTGCGTTCTGATTGAACAATGAGCCAAATGAGAATGTCCTGACCTCATAGGAGCACCTCTCCCCTTCATCCACACAGCTTCCCTTCACCTGCCAGGTCTGGATCTGGTTCACCAGCCTGCTGCTGACGTTCCCGCAGTCAATGCCAAACAACCTGCCGAGCAGAGAACGGTGATCGGAAAACTCAACAACGGCGTTAAATTGATCAGATCTTCATTTCTGGAAGGAGACGGAAAGAAGAAGCAATGCTGCAGACAACTCTGAATGAATCCTTCACAGCTAGGATGGAGGACATGAAGCCTTTCCACCTGAATCTAGAGGAAGAATCAGCCTCACCATTTGATTTTGCATTGCACGGTGCTGCCAGACAGAGAGGCAGTCACTGCCGCCGCCGCAACCAGAGCCGAGGTGAAGAAGAAGAAGAAGAGTCTGGAGTCCATGGCGAGGTTCTGTCTCTGAGTCCTCGGGTCAGACGAACCTGAAGGCAGCTGGGTCACAGGAAACGAACTGGAAACGAGACGCAGAACCCGGACGAGTTACAGGGATTTCTACAAGCGTGGAAAAAAAAAGAAAAAAAAAAACACGTGGGAAAGCTGGACATCCCGGGTGACCTTCCTTGGCTGCAACCAATTCACACCTAATGTGGAACTGAAGAGAAGAAAAAGGTCAAAAGGGGAACTAATGCTGTTAGCCCAGAGTTCAGGTGCTGGTGGAACAACGGAAAACACAAGGAAAGAACTTTGACTTTTAGGACATATTTATAAAAGAAAGTGGAATATGTTGAATGTCGTTTTATTGCATCAAATATTAAGAGTGTATGCAGCAAAATAAATGTTGGTATCTCTGGTTGAAATGCGTCATGTTTGCCTAAACACAGCATGTCAGGACAAACACCTCATACCAACTGTTTAAGCTGCAGTATGTAACTTTTATTTTTTTAAATACCTGTTTTACATATCTGTTAAAACTGTCGCCATATTGTGACATCGCTGCCCAGTCACAATTTCATCCTTCTACACTTTTTCATCCAAGTTTCTCCTGGATTTAGCTTCACACATCTTAGCACCAACTCTGACCTGCTGAATCCCTGAGGCATGATGCTGCCACCACCATGTGTCCACATTAGAGATGGCGTGTATTCCCTTCCCTTCCTCAACCAGGTGACTTCTGAAGGCAACTGGTTGCACTAGATTCCATTTAAGGGTTGAATTCAAATGCAAAAGACCTTGTAAAGTTTGTTGTTGCTATGTGACCAAGTGGTAAGAATACTTGAAAAAATGGGCAACACTTTATTTGACTGGTTGTGAATAAGACTGTCATGACACTGTCATAAACATGAGTTTATGAGTGTTTATGACTGTTGTCAGGATGTTTCATTGGGTAAATCATGACACTTTTAATACAAAGTTGACATTCAAAATGTATATGTCAGATCAAAATCATGATCTGACATAAATTTGTTATAAAAGAATTACTGATTAAACTTTAAAAATTATGTAGCTTTATGTTATTAAAGCTAAAGTTTAAAGTAAAACCATGGAGGAACATTACTTCAGAAGGAGAAACACGTCTTAAAGTTTCAACCTGAGTTTTTCTGACTCTTTTCTCGGTCATCATTCCTGTAGCACAACTTTGATCAAACTCACGTGGCAGTGAGTTACACAAAAAAACATTTGTTTTTTTTTCTTGTAGGAAACAAACCAGTCAGTGTACATGTTCACATGATCTATTCATCACGCTGCTGACATGCGCTGTTGAGCTTTTTTTTCTTTTTTGTAATGCAGATGTCTAACTAATCTCGTGAACTGGTCGGAAATCAGTTATCGTCCCCACAGTAATCCTGGATTCAGTGCAGGAGTAAAATCTGATCACTTGCTACTAGACTGAGAAAGATTTTCAAAGCCAAACACACACACACACCCACACACACACACTCACAGAAAAAAGGTGGCGGGTTGTAAACACCTCAAGAACTCTGCTTCATTTGTGTGACGTCCTCACTTTGTCTTCAACTCATACACACACAAGGTGGGAGATAGCAGTGTGTGCTATGAAGTAACTCCAACTTCATACAACACAGTTTTGACCTACTGAGAGACAAAAACAGAAGCAGATCTTGGTCAATGTCTAACGGTGAGCCAGAACTAGAAGACAATCATTTCTAAATACAAAAGCAGGAGTCGTGGAGCCACGCAGCCTGACTCCTGGTGAACTCTTCTTACCTGGAACATGAGGAGTTCCTGCTGCAGCAGTCAAATGACCCCCACTGGGAGACACAGAGGGAAACTGACACCGACAATCTGGGACATTCATTTTTTATTGTTCAGTGTCGGCTGCTCCTTCTGGGTCACAGTGTGACCACAAACTTCTGTGTATTTTACCGGAGTCGCGTTCCACCATTTTGGAAATTGGAAAGCAAAGTGTGAATACTTTACTGTTTTTTATTGTTATTATTATTATTATTATTATTATTATTATTATTATTATTATTTTCAACAACAAAAAAAGTGAGCATTTGTCAACATTCCCATCTGATGTGAAACTCCTAAATAAAGTCCATAAAATAAAGTTCTCTGTGTTTGCAGCTCAATTGAAGTATAAATGCAGCTGTTCTAAAAATAAAATCTTAACATGTATTTTTGCCTATTTTAGTGTGAATATTTGACACTTGAAATAAGATCAAACTAACTTACAGGCAACATATAGGAGCTTGTTTTGGGTCAATAAGTTATTAATATTGATGGAATAAAGTTATTAGGTCCACTGGCAAATAATTTCACTCATAACATGGGAAAAATATCTTATTCTAATGAAAACATCTGCCAGTGGAACTAGCACTTCTTTAAATATTCAACATTAAGAAATTATTTACTAAAAACAAGGTGTCAAAGCAAAAATCCAATTCAGAATCCCCGCCCCCAAAATACTTGCACTGTTGACTCTGAGAGGCTGACTTCAAAAAGCAAACCACACTTTTCAGATGTTTAATTGGGGGAAAAAAACAACAACAACTTGAAACCATGTCTCATTTTCCTTCTACTCTACAGCCAGGCACCGCTTTGTAAAGTAGATCTGAGCTGAATGAGGAACTACACCACACTTTAGCAGCTCTCTACCAACAGTCCTGCTTTTGTTTCGCAAGATTCAGTTGTGACAAGAAAGCACAGAGTTAAACTTTTGTTTAATTTCCCGTCGTCAAGTTTACATCTAATACATGACAGACTTACTTACTTAATTATGAGTAAAGCTTACTGGGTGCATTAGATAGAATGATTCTTATTTTTACATGTTTTTTTTTTTTTACATTTTTACATCTTTCCATATGGAAACGAGCGATCGCAGCTAAAGGTGCAGTTTCAGACTTTGGTGACCTTCTTCAGCGTCAGATTGAGATCAGCGTGTGGTCGAAATCCCTGCAGGAGACCCTGAAGCTGGAACACAGGATGCATGAGAGTTCTTGGATTTAAACCACACCTGATTGTATGTGTTTTTTATTTTTTATTTTATAAAGGCAATTAATAGTTTACCATCTTTACAAGTTGTTCGAGCATGGCCTTATTCAGCTCCTGGTGGGATTCGATAGTCGCCTGAAAGAACACCAGCACTGCAACAGAAACACAACGAGCAGGTTTTAAGAGAAGTCTTCCTGCTTGTGTTGGATTCATAATGAAATCAGGCTCACCACTGTCTGCTGAGTTCGCAGAAGGAAGGACCGGTGCCGACCCAGTAGGAGCATCTGTCACAGCCAGGGTTGGAGAAAAGGACACTCAGAAGACATAGACATCCACTTCGGTTTGGTAAACTGCTGTGTAATTTCACATTTCCACCGATTGTAAACAGGTGTGCTCACCTGCCTGTGCGGCGCCTGAGGCCAAACAGCCGATGAACAGGAGCAAAAGCAACATGCTGAGGTCTGAATCCAGTCAAAAGGAAACGGATCCTTCTGGTCCTGCTGAGCGTCTGGCTAGGATTTGGTCTATTCAAGGACGCTGAATAGCAGGGTGTGTCTCATAAGTAACAAAGAAGAATTTCCATGAAGCTTCATCACCATGAGTGCAATGTGTTTTTAATGTTAAGTGTTAAAGGGGCAGTATTATGTAAAATCTACTTTTTTGAGCTTTACATGTTATAATGTCATTCTTTCATAAAAAAAAATAAAAATAAAAAAACACCTGGACTGTTGCTTTGATTCTTTCATTCATGTTTGAGAAGTCCTTTGATCTCCCGTGGCAACCATACAGCTAGGAAAAACGCCTAGGTGGACCTAGCTCCGCCTTCGAGATGAAGCCATCTCCAACTCAGCTCCTCCAGACTAGCCAGCAGCAATTAGCAAACACCGGGTGGAACTGCGCATCTGCTGAGCTCATTATAGGAGCTACTTCTCAGTGCAGCGCTGAGATCAAACCAATCAGTGGGCGGGATTAGGGCTGCTTCGATTCTTAGCCATGGAAGTGTGAGAATAACTTTAAGAAGTTCTTTCAATTTGTTTCCTACAAACTTTTGTTAAGGTACTCCAGCATCTACGTCTATAGTTTGGTCTCAAATATCTCTAATAAGTTCACAAGAGAGCTCAGTGTGGTCCTGAGTGGCCACAGATTTCAGACAAGATCAACATTAGCCCCGCCCAGCAGCTAGCACCGGCTAATGCTCTCTTGTGAAACTATTAAAGATATTTCAGATCAAACTAGAGACAAAGAGGCTGGAGTTAATCAAAAAGGGATGGTAGTAAACAAATTGCGGTGAATAAATGATGTCACTGAAGTTATTTATGCACTTTCTAGCCTTTAGCACCTTAAAATAAAAACATTAAAAAAAAAGATTCATCTTTTTACTTTTATTGGTGCGTCTTTGCGTTCAACAGATAATCACAACTCAGAAAACCACAGCAACCTAAACCGGGCAAAACACATTACATATTTATGAACAATGCACAAAACTTCACATCTGTAAGGAATGGAAAAATCAATGTAACATCAACATTTTTGATTTTACAAAATCGAAAAATGAGCTGAATCTTAGTGAGAGGTCAGTAACACAGTCAGCTACGGCTTCTTCGTCTTTTTGGTGGAGTTGCTGTCACTGCTGCTTGGAGAGCTGGAACTTTTAGGAGAGCTGAGAGTAGGATAGGCGGCACTCAGATCCAGGTCCAGATTCACCGTTTTTACGCAAGGCGAGCGAGGCAAAGACTTAGAGTGGCTGCTGCTGGCTGACGACGCAGAAGACCTAGAAAGCATCAGGAAGACACCGAGTTGTCAGAGCCACTCATCAAAGTCATGAATATCAAAATGATTGAGAGCTTTAATCATTTATTTGAAGGGTGTTGGTTTTTTTGCCACGGTGGGCAGATAAAAACTTTATAATACTTAAGTATTGATTTCTTGTGGATTTAATATTTGGTTAAATATTCCATGGTAAGCAGAATCTGGGTATATACATGTTACAGAAAGTCAAATTTAAGACTGTATACCCACATTAAATGGCATTTAAGACTGAAAGAAACTATAAAAATGGGTGTGGTTGTTTTACAATCAAGGATAACAAAAATTGTGAAGTTTTCTGGCTCTGTTTGTAGATTTCTGCAGTTATAATTCCAATAGCGCCATGCTTAAAAGCTTCTTTTTTCCCAGATCATATATGGATTGGCAACAAAAGTGAGCAAGTGGCAAAAAATAAAGGGGTTGTCCAGCCAACTGCTGATAAATTTGCACTTAAAGGAGTCGATGCATGCAAGGCGTCATAGCTTCCTCTCCATTTGTTTCCTGTGGAACTTTCACAATATGTCCTATGTTTACGTATGTGAACCACCCCAGAGTTGACCTGGTGATTGATTTTGTACTTGTGTAGCACCTTCTCAAGTCCAGAGGACTTGAAAGCGATTCACACTACAGTCATTCACCCATTCACGCCCACACCGATGGTGGCAAGCTACTTATGTTGGATAGTGGCTTCAGGAACCCGCCGATTCCACCGTCGCCACCACCGTCCTCAACCAAACCAAGACCTAGGTTGTTAGGTGGAGCAGAGTTTGTTTTTTCGGTTCACATCACAGTTCGATTGCGCATTCACACCACAAGCAAGACCGAATTTCTATACAAACAAACTCTAGTTTGATTACAGAGGACTAAACGGTGTGATTAGTTGTGATTACAGTATTTAAGGCCAACTTACATTCTTTTAAAAAATTTTAAAAAATTAGGACATTCTGAGGCTTTAATTTTAGATGCAAGGATTTAAAAGTTTCTTTAAGAGTTTTCAAGGACACATGGCCGCCCTGAGTATGAACGCAGTATTTCTTCACCGCCTCTGTCTTTATTGGCTGGTTAAGTTTATTAAATTAGTAGGTTTTCAAGTACAGTCTACAGATTTTCAGTAGGCTTTCTAGTAAGTACACACAGGTTTTTATGTTAGCTGTCTTTATCCACTGTGGAACCAGGAGTGACACAAATTGTGGATCATTTTAGTGTCAAACTGTTCCAAGTTAAGTCTAAACAATCTAGCTGTCGATTTAAGATGATGTTGATTTATTTGGACGTAGGTTGTCTTTCTTCTGAAAGTGTCAGGCTTGGTCAGATAAATAAGAAAAAGATCCCAGACACATGTGAAGCTCCTGGAATGGACCCCAACCTCAACCCCATTGAAAGTCCAGGGCTTGGTTTGAAACTGCAGCCTTTTTTTTGCCAGAAAAGCGATCAGTTTAAATGAGCCATGATTAGACCAATGACGGACTGTATAGCCAGAATTATGCCAGCTCATTGGTCGTGACTAGAACAGCAGCGGGGCTTCTCTATGTGTGGAGGGTTTCTCAGATTGTGGATAAGAAATAATCTAAAATCTAACACTAACATGCGTGCCTAATTCTTGTTTTTCAAATTCAGGTTGCTTGTTGCGTGACATAATCTATTAAAAACGCCTATTTTCCTAAATAGGGCAACAGTTCTCCCATCTGAAAGCAAACCTAACGTCTACTTATGTCAGACATTTGCAACACAAACCACAAATGTAAAGTGTGACCTGGAAGACAGGGAGCTTTGAGCGGAGGTCATCTTGAGGCTACCCTGGCTGGTGAGTGTGGAGGTTGGAGGTGGAAACTGCAGATTGGCCTGAAAGAAGCAGAAGAGAGGAGCAGTAAACTTTAACAGTCCTATCATACTAGGTTCCTGAATCATGCTAAATAATGCAGAGCGTATTATCTGCACCTTCTGAAAGTATTCCTCCAGAATAGGTCTGAGATCAGGATCCTCCTCCATGGCCTTACTCAGCATATTGTTGATAGATTTGTTGAACTGCTTTAGCTCTTTCAGTTTGATGTCTTGCTCCTCAAGAGTTTCACTTTTGGTGCTTTGTGCTGAGCGAACCTCTGTGGTCAGTTTGGTGAACTAAAAAAATTAAATAAAAACAGTTGGACAAACACAAACAATAATGTATAATAAACCTCAGGAATTTGACACATGAAAACATTTTGAAATCTAACCAAGACCAGGATAATTTCAGGTTAAAGTTCAAAAGAAGATTTTTTTGAGTTTCCCCACATCTTATTTAGATACTTGTGATACATAACCAACTCTTCTCTTATCTATTATCTCTTTGTATTCTGTAAGTTGTATTTTGCTTAGTTTTGATGGATGGATGGATGGATGGATGGATGGATGGATGGATGGATGGATGGATGGATGGATGGATGGATGGATGGATGG